>KZ108372.1:117948-145808 GCA_002116355.1 Dothistroma pini CBS 116487 | reverse complement strand
TATTAAGGGAAAGATCTCTAAGGTTAATATAAGCTTAGGTAAGATAGTATTA
Organism: Dothistroma pini CBS 116487; assembly: GCA_002116355.1. Lineage (NCBI taxonomy): Eukaryota > Fungi > Ascomycota > Dothideomycetes > Mycosphaerellales > Mycosphaerellaceae > Dothistroma > Dothistroma pini. The sequence goes on along the minus strand of KZ108372.1, from coordinate 145,756 downwards.
GCTTATAAGGCGTTTAAGGACAAGGTAAAGGGTATAGTAGGTAATAAGTAGTATAGCGATAAGATAGATATATCTTAATAAGCTGTTCGTAGAGTGTTCGCTGCTGTTCGTGGCTATATTCGTGTGTATAGGTATGAAGAATGGGTTGTGTCCGATATGTATGTCCAGAGCTCCGTCATATCCCTGCATGCGCATAGAGTTTCGCGGATCACGTCCGACGATGATGTTGAACACACTTCACGGCAGTCAGACGCTGCATGTATCCGCGCAGCTCATAACTTGGCAGGAAACTCTCTCACCTCCTGTCAACTCGATGTGATATCGAATCTTGTCATCCCAGCAGACAAGCATCACATGCTTCTTTGACACGAATTGCTTGCCGGTGGTGCACCACGTTGCAGTCTCGTTACGTGCCACTGGCTCGCTCGGCTCTTGGCTTTCTGGAAACCAAGCCTCATCTCCTCTGGCCAGCAGCAAGTATAGGAGGCCAGGCTGTGGTCTATTCCGCTCACAGTGAGCATGCAGAGCAGGCCGCAGACTTCGACAAACTACAAATACAGTCAAGCCGCCCACGAGGCGCCTTGCTTCCTCTTCGCCTCACATGCTTCCTGGCGCCAACTCCGTGTACCTGCTGTCGTACAAGATCCACCCGAGGAAAGGCAAGAAGGAAAAGCCTGCCACGCTCGCCTTCTCGAGTGACTCCATCATGCCGGGACATGCTCGACAGCATCGTGTGAAGACACCGAATGATGGTAGACCGCGGTCGCTGCTGCTCAGACCAGAAATCCACGGATCCCTGACTAGCCTCGTGAAGCAGCCTTCGCAGAGCCAGGTCCGTCACCATTTCTGCAGACTCCTGTGCGGATGGTGAACTGACCAGTACAGCTGAGACCAAACAACGAACGCAGACCTTCTGGACCATGGGAGAGTAAAGCGGATGCGGTCTGCGAAGTGCAGCACTACATCGTTCTGTCCCACAGGTAGAGTTGTCACTCGAAGCAATGCGTGGGGATGAGTGCTGACAGACAGTTCAGTTTCTACCCGAAGCCATATAGCTCACCAGCGATGTGTGCATAAAAGTTCGGCACTGTTCTGCGTTGACTCTTACGACTGCAGCTACCAGAAGCGACTGCTCTGTCGGAAGGTCTACCGGCAGGTGCGTTATAAACAGATCGCTTTCGCGACGTGGAAGCTCGGCGTCATGAGTCCACAGGATGTCATCAGGACAGTCGATTCGCATAGACTTCTCAAAGTCATGCTGCTCCACTGCTATTCCGAGCGGCATCTCATCAATATCAGTCGGGATCAGGAGTAGCCCTTGGAGAAAGTCGTCCTGCTCATGCTGAAATGCAATTCTCCCACATCGCAGCTCATTGCTCGTCGGGTCCACATACTGTTGACAAATCTCCACAGTTGGTGAAGGAATGGTCCTCCGTACTCAGCAGCGTGAGTCATCGGGCAGAACTAAAACATGATCAGACTAATCAGACCGAGCAGACCGTCAGGCTAGCAACAGCTCCAGTCCCGGTAGAGAAGGAATTCCGACGCGAACATTTTCATGCTCCACCAAGTCATGTGTGCAGTGTCCGGGAAAGACATGGAGCACAAAATGGTTCGTCCTTGCACCCACTTGCCGACTTAGGCCCACAATGTCGGTACGCAGGCCCGGTGTTCCTGAGAGCGACGAAATTGCTCTTGGCTCTTGAGCTCGGCATATCTTATACCGAGGCCACTGCATACTTAACATACAAGTTCCCCAGGCTTGATGAAGCTTCCCAGAAGGCCTTCTCGAGAAGCTTTACGCAGTCACACGGAACTGTTCCCTAAACAACGCAGTGAGCACGTGGGCTGTCCAGCATGCGGTCCCTACACTCCGCAATCGCTGATGCTGGAGAGGCCGGGAAGGACCCGCCTCCAAAAAGCTGGGCCTCCATGGGACTCGGCGATACTATGGATTGGATTGTATGGAGCGCCGAAGAAGACCCCACAAATTGGTGCAGGACTACATCCGAGATCCACCAGAATGCAACCAAGACGACACGGCCATCACTTCGATGATTTCGTACAGATCGCGTGGTAGCCGCGTGGTTGCCCGGTGCAGTATTTAGGTAGGAAGAAATGCCTCATTTGTACTTACCGTGAGCAAGTTGCTTCCTCTCAATTTCACAGCAGGCATGCGTTCTATCGTTACTGCTGCAATTGCAGCAGCGAATGTCGTCTCTGCTTACGACTATTCTAACTTGGCTGCATCAAAGGGCAACTATGGTGCTCCAGTGAGTGCTGTTACATCAAACCGCGAAGAGCTTGCTGATCGATGTGCTAGAATCCTGATACTGTCTATCCCGGCTTCCAGGACAAGAACCCAAATGTGGTTGCAGGAAGCGTCGAATTCCAAAAGAGCCCGCCGAAGTATCCCTCGCCATGGGGTGAAGGTAGTGGTGATTGGAGTGGTGCCTACGACAAGGCTCGCGAATTCGTCAGCCAGCTGACTCTGGTCGAAAAGGTTAACCTGACAACCGGCACTGGGTGAGCATTTCCACAAGAGCAGTCTTGAAGTCCGTCAAGACTAACATCATTCAAGATGGCAGCTCGAAAGATGTGTCGGACAGACTGGTGGAATCCCGCGCCTTGCATTCCGTGGCATGTGTCTCCAAGACAGCCCTACTGGCGTTCGATTCGCAGACTACGCATCCGTTTTCCCCGCCGGGGTCAACGTTGCGGCTACATGGGACAAGAAGGCGGCATACGATCGCGGACGCGCACAAGGGACAGAGCACAAGGGCAAAGGTGTTGATATCCAGCTTGGCCCAGTGGCGGGCCCGCTCGGACGTATTCCTGAGGGTGCTAGGAATTGGGAAGGCTTCAGTCCTGATCCAGTTCTGACTGGTGTGCTCTTCGCCGAGAGCATCAAGGGAATCCAGTCCGCTGGTGTAATGGCTTGTGGAAAGCACTACAGTACGTTCATCACATCGGTGACCATCTCTGGCATGTACTAACATGCACACAGTCATGAACGAGCAGGACCACTTCCGTCTAGTTCCAGATTCCACTGCCTACGGCTTCAACATCTCCGAGCCATTCTCGGCCAACCTCGACGATGAGACTCTGCATGAGTTGTACCTCTGGCCATTCGCTGATGGTGTTCGTGCTGGTGTCGCATCCATCATGTGCAGCTACAACCAAGTCAACAACTCGCAGTCATGTCAAAACTCTTACCTGCTCAACCACGTCCTGAAGGGCGAGCTTGGTTTCCAGGGCTTTGTTGTATCTGACTGGCTGGGCACTCACTCCGGCGTTGCCAGCGTTCTCGCTGGACTCGATATGACCATGCCAGGAGAGACTACTTCGTACAACTCAATTGAGACCTGGTACGGCGGCAATCTGACGGCTGCGGTCCTGAACGGTACTGTCCCCGCCTGGCGCATTGACGATATGGCAGTCCGCATCATGGCTGGCTTCTACTACGTTGAGGCCGATGCTGAGCGTGAGGAGATCAACTTCTCTTCCTGGACCAAGGACACCTACGACTACGAGCACTACTTCGTTGGCGAGGGCGGCATTGCACAGGTCAACTACCACAAAGATGTACGTGCTGAGCACGGAGCCCTCATCCGAAAGCATGGCGCAGAGTCCACTGTTCTACTCAAGAACGTCAAGAACACCCTGCCCTTGACTGGCAAGGAGCCATTGACTGCAGTCTTCGGCTACGATGCAAGTGGGAACCCACAGGGACCCAATTCTTGCAGCGACCGCGGCTGCGATAACGGTACCCTGGGTATGGCTTGGGGCTCTGGAAGCACCGACTTCACTTACCTCGTTACGCCCGACACTGCTATCCAGAACGAGGTCGTATCAAAGGGTGGCGCCTACGAGTCTGTCCTGGACAACTACGCCAATGACTCCATCGATGGCCTTGCCCACCGCGCCAATGTTTCGATCTTCTTCGCCAATAGCGACTCCGGAGAATGGTACCTCGAGGTCGACGGTAACTTGGGCGAGCGCAATAACCTGACTCTCTGGAAAGGCGCCGACGCCGCAATCGCAAAGGTCGCCGCAGAATGCTCCAACACGATCTTGGTCGTCCACTCCGTCGGCCCAGTCGAGCTCGAGAAGTACAAGCACCACCCCAACATCACCGCGATCCTCTGGGCCGGTATCCCGGGTCAAGAAAGCGGCAACAGCATCGCCGACGTCCTCTACGGCCGCACCAACCCGAGTGCCAAACTCCCCTTCACCATCGGCAAAGACCGCAAAGACTGGGGCGTCGACGCCCTCTACACGCCAAACCACGCCGTCCCCCAAATCCAACACACCGAGGGTAAATTCATCGACTACCGCACCTTCGACCAGTTCAACATCACCCCGACCTATGCATTCGGCTATGGTCTCAGCTACACCACCTTCTCATACAGCAATCTAACGATCACGAAACGCAACACCTCCGCCTACGTCCCTTGCACCGGCTACTCGCAGCCCGCGCAGACCTACGGCACAATCAGTAACAAAACCTCCGACTACCTTTTCCCCTCTAACTTCTCCAGAGTGTCATTGTTCCACTACCCCTGGCTGAACAGCACAAACCTTACCGCCGCCTCAGCGGACCCCAACTACGGCCTTCCCGGCTTCATCCCTGAAGGCGCTACAAACTCCTCTGCTCAGCCAATCCCCAAAGCCGGCGGCGCTCCCGGTGGAAACCCTAGCTTGTACGACATTGTCTACGATGTCGAGGCTACGATTACAAACACGGGGAAGCTTGCGGGCTACGAAGTTCCACAGCTCTACATTAGCCGTGGTGGTCCTTATGATCCGGTCAGGGAGTTGAGGGGCTTTGAGAAGTTGTGGATTGAGCCTAATGGGACTGCGGCTTTTAGGGTGGAGGTTACGAGGAGGGACATTAGTAGTTGGAGTGTGGAGGAGCAGGACTGGTATGTGAGGAATACGACGAAGCAGGTTTGGGTGGGTGCGAGCAGTAGGGATTTGCCGTTGCAGAAGGTTTTGGCTTAGATGTTATTTGATGATGTATGACGTGTGTATGTATGAGTACTGCGATGCGAGACCTGTGTTCTGCCCTCGCTATTCATGTGGCTTGACCTCTTCTCATGGTCCCGCCGGAGCAAACTAGACGCTTTCAAGTGCTCGTGATATCCGAGCGTTGAGACCTTACTTTGTCAGCCTATCGATCTCTTCTCTTCCTCTCTCAACAGCGATGGCCAGCTTCGTACATGCAATCTCGCGACCCTTGCTGGACTTTGTATTCACGTACGTTGCCATGTTGTACATGCCTGCGAGATCTTCTCATGGGAGTCTTCACTCGTCAATCATCCAATCTGGCTCGTATGCGCCTACTGTCGGCCCGGAAGCAGCCAAAGCTTCCTGGCACGACTCCCAACTTGCGTCCATTCGGTAATACTGACTCGCAATGTCGCAGGCCGCCACTACAAGCGTGTTGTACGGATCCACTATCGTGTCTCGAGGCACCTGAGGGTACCACGTACTCGCAGTACAGATATGCTCGCACCAGGCGTCCACGGGTAATGTTCGTCTTGATCACATGCGCGCTTGCCTTCAACGTACTGTCGATGTCTTACCGAGGACATTCACTAGGCTCTCAAAGAGTAGTCAATTCAATGCTGAGCGACGAGTGAGGTGAAGCAAGTCAAAATGTGGGAAACGCGATTACTGGTATTGTCCGTTACATGCGGGAACTCGGAATGTCGTTATGATATCTCCTCCAGTAGAAACACTCTACTTGCTGCCGCCGAACCAGCTGGAGATGCCGCTCTTGGCCTGTGCTGCGCCCTGCAATGGTTGTCAGCGATTGTTCAACACCGGCGTCCAAAATACCGCTGACTTTAAGCATCATCGCCGCCAGCCCATAGATGCCCTTTCCCTCCCGCTTTGCAGAAGAACGTATCACTCACCTCGGTAACCTTCTTATCAAATGTGTCAATGGCCTGGTTGGCCTCCTTCCTCACTTCCTTGCCAGTCTTATCGAGCGAGGCAGCGGCGTCCTTGCGGTATTGCTCCAGCTTGTCGTCGACTTTAGAAGCCTCGTTCTTCGCGTCGCGGGTGAGCTGGTTCACCTTGCTGCTGACCTCGGAGCCGGCGACTTCGGCGTCCTTCTTGGCCTGCTTGCCACTGCCTGGGAGGTGGTCCTTGACTTCGTGGGAGAGCTTGGCGGCGTCGGCTGGAGGGGTGATAGGTTAGCTGGAGCTATATGGAGCGATGACAAGGTAACCACGAACCTTCAGCCTTCTTCTGGGCAACCTTTGGATCACCGCCGGCCTGGTAGAAGTAGTAGCCAACTCCAGCGAGGAGGGCACCACCGCCAATGGTCACGACTCTGTTGGACATGGTTGCTTTGCTGTGTTGTGATTGAGTAGTCGATTATGGGGTCGATTCGAGATGCGCTGTTCAGATGACGGATCGTATGTTTGGGTGGGGTCGTAGTCTCAGGTACAGCAAAGGTATCGAGCAAGAGGACAGCGGTTGTAGGGTAACACAGCAAGAAGAAGCGCAAGTACATGTAGCCGACGAGAGCTCCTGCTCCTGCTCCTGCTCCTGCTAGCCACTCGAGCCACCACGCGCGAAGGTATGATATCATAAACCGCGGCAGCTACTCCGCAAACAGGCAAGACCCATTCACGCCAGCCAGATTAGTGGAAAGTCGCGCGTCCTCCCAGTCTTGTGAAAGTAAGTCGGCATGTCGTCTGCATGAACGATCTGATGACAGAACAATGAGCGTCGACCGCAGGCAACCATCATGTCGGCGATGAACAGCGCCAAAGACAAGTCGAAGCCGGAACCCAGCTCGCCTTTCACGTCCACAGCGTCACCGCCAGCGACCCCTCACAAGGGCATCTTCGCATCCATCCCGCAGGTCCTGCTGGGTCATCGCACCACCGACTACGGCGACATCATCCCTTCCCAAATCAAGCTGCAGGACAGGTGACACTCATTCCTTACCATAATCATCGCTTCTACAGTCAATCGTTCATAGTATTGTCTAATTCATAATGTCCGGAAGCGAAGCATCTGCCTCCCTCACCCGCTTGCCTAGCCCAACCAAGATCAAAGCCGAGCACCACATCGTTCTCGTGGACCATACTGTCTCGCGAGCTTGCTCTTACATCAATACTGATGCGGACAGCAGTGACAATGAAGCCTCGTCCTCAACTCCACAGAACGGAAGCAAGCCCGGACTGTCGAAACGTCTGACCAACAACTCCTTACGACAGACTGTCCGCCAAGGCTACAACAAGCAGAAGTACTCCAAGTACGGCCAGGATCGATACAATGTGAAGACGTCTGCGGAGGCACTGTCGGAGAACGATACCATCAACGCGCCTCAAGCAGGCCAGGAGGCCGCGCCTGCGCAGAAGAGCTATATTGAGAGAGCGCAGAATAAGGCACTGGCATATCTGAAGCGCAAAAGGACGTTGGGAGCAGGTGACGAGGAGGATACCATCGTCGATGTCCTGTATGAGAACCAGCGAGGCATGTTCCTGTTCGGCATCCCCAAGTACTCGTCCAATTCGCTCCTGCCCAGCGACCCGCGACCATGGCAGAACGGCCAGTTTCGAACCAGTGCTGTCGACATCCGCAATGCTCAAGTACCAGACCCCAGCTGGGATTGGGCATGGAAGAGCTGGTACGTAGACATGAGTCGGGACGTGGACGAGGAAGGTTGGGAATACAGCTTCGCATTTGTGGGCCGTGCCGGTGCGACTTTCGCATGGCATGGAAATCATCCTTGGTTTCACAGCTTCGTGAGGAGACGGCGCTGGTTGCGTATGCGCAAGAGGAAAGACCCAAAACAACACACGAAAGAGAAAGGTCACCAGCTAACCGCCGACTACTTCACCATCCACCCGAAGACTATGCGTCCGACATCACTCAGCGATAGTATGGCTGGCGACAGCACGACCATGCAAATAATCTCGAAGCTGCGAGATCCGGTACTTGACGTGGAGAAGATGGAAGTGAGCAGCATTGGTGACCTCTTTCTGGCGTTGAGGAAGGTAGGCGTCGACCGTGAGAAGATCCGCGCGACACAAAAATTTATCGATGAGGGTGGAGAGGAGCTGTATTATCTCAGCGATCGAATGGAGGACATCATGCGAACGCTTGTGTTTCAATCATCCAGGAAACAGCTGCTTAGTGATTTGATCGACCGGCATGGCGAACTTCACCAGGAGCAGGAGCGGCTGGCCTCGCATCAGCACGACGAGGAAGATGGCAAGCAGGCAGAGCACGACAGGGCCAAGCGACGCGCGGAGAATCTTCACAAAGCTGTAGAGGCTGCTGATGAGCAGGTTCGCAAGCTGGAGTACTGGTCAGATATTAAGGGCATCAGCGACGCCGAGGGCGCAACCATTAAGGAAGGGCACAGCGAGCCTAGCTTCAAGAATAAGCAGCGTGCCAGCGCCGGCTTCGTACCACCAACGGACCTCCCTACAGTCAGCAAGCAAGATGGATCTGAAAGGAGTAAGAAGAGCACCATCTGGTTCGATGCGCAATCGACCAGAAGAGGCAACCGGGCGAACGGAACGGCAGACCTCGACGAAAACGGTGATGATAAGCTCGAGCGCTACACTACGGCGTCAGAAACCTCCGACACCACAAACAGAACGAAGAGGAGCAAAGACAAAGGCAAGGCGCGCGCTCTAGATGGCGTCACGGAAGAGCAAGAAGATGGCGACGACCCGTTGGAAACACTGGTCAGTCCAGCCACCGGAGCTCGAGGCAAACGGCGCAGCGTCCAGATCGTCGATCCAGTCCCAGAGTCATACAGTGAGACTGACCCTTGAAGAGACGAGCGCAACAGCGCATGCACAGCTGACTCGAGGTCGTAGGTGGTTACGATGAGCACGAACGTGATGTGTTGAGCTCAGGCGTTGACACGGACTTGTCTGACGACGACGACGACGAAGGCACGAGGTCACCGGTCGATCGTGGTGAAGCCAAGACGCCGGATAGCATTGCAGGTTTCATGAAGACGATGAGGAAACCAAAGAACTGGATCGATCAGGCGTTCGGATGAATTATTGGACTGGCACGTATATCTTACCACCTTTGCCCCTTTACGTACAGCATTTGCATGGTTTGGTATGGATCCCAGGACTTGCATCTGGCTTTAGCGATGGCGTTTTTGAGCGGCATGCCGAACGCAGTATACCCCTTGCATGGATCAGGATTTCATAGTGTCTGCAGAAGCAGCTCAGGTAGCGACAGAATTGTGAGAGTAATGCATACATTGATCTGTTCATACTATCGCAAGCTGATGTTGGGGCAGCATTCTGAAACATTTGACGTACGGGCCGCGATTCTTTTCCGACTTCACCTCGCTCCATGTGCAAGCTCAACGGTCGTGCAGTCACCCCACCAACAATAGAATAATCGGTGAATGGGTACAATGTAATCGCTTGTCAATGGCCGAATGGAACCTGCTCTCCCTTGTCGTTTGCTCAAGGTCTTGTTGACCGGCGCTACTCGAGGCTTGGCCACGTAGTACGCGGTGTCCCCTGCCTCGCGGATACACCGAAGCTGGCGTGGTGGAGACACTGCTGGCAGCCATTCTGCAGGGTCGGGGCCACATGCTCCTGAATGTGGACGAGGACGACAGATGGTACGTGAGATCGCTGCTGCTGCATCCGAACTCTAGGCTCGAATCAGGGCATGCGGTGTACGTCTCCGACCTCGCATGTCTTTAGCGGCTCTCCAAGGCACATATGGCTCTCGTCACCCTCAGTGTCTGCTGATGACCATGGCTCTCCGTATCGTCTCGAGTCATCTGACTCTTCCCTCGCGGCGGTCTCTGGGTTCCCGTGATGAATAGCAATGGCTGGCATGACGTGTCCCTCGAAAAGCCGCTCCACATGACAATAGCAACGCCGGCGCTGCCTATTGTACAGCCAGCTGACCCGTTGCAGCAATCGACGCCATTGACCGCGCGACAATATTGAACATCTGACAATAGCAGTGCTCACAGCACAAGTAATTTCTTCTTCTCCTTCTGCTTCAGATTCCTTTCCCCAACGACATATCACCGCGCCAGACCCCTCCTGCTACCAGCAAGGCCCCTCGACAGATACCAAGCTTCATACAGTACCACAGACTACCACCACAGGCAGTAGCAATGGCGCGCCCACCATGGCCTTGCGCGGATCGGCAATGCCACTCCGACCAGCACTATGAGCCACGCGAGAAGAAAGGTCGCAAGGTTATCAGCGACTTCTTTGGTCGCAACAAGCGCGAAACGAAGCGCATCCCCGAGGTATGGTATTTCCCAAAATCTTTTGCCTCCCTGCATTCTGACAGGCCTACAGGAAGTATGGCATTTTGGATGCCGCAAGCTGTATCAGCGCGGCGTGTATGACGCCAAGAAAGACGAAGGCAGTCCAAGGCTCTGCAACCACTTCTTGGGCCTGCTCACAGAGCAGGTCATACGAATCCAGATCTGGCGCCCGCAAGCCATCTTCAAGGTCCAGCTTCAAGGGCCTGCAAAGGCGCGTCTTCAGCAGTACCACAGCATCCTCAGCCGCAAAGGAGGAGATGAGGATAGCGCGAAGCGCCAGATGATCGTGACTCCCAAGATGGGCTCAAAAGGCAAGCCATTGGAGCTCACCAACGTGGAAGCTGTGGAGATGCACCATGCGGAGCACATTGATACCCAGCTCACTGGTACCGCCAAGAGTATTGAGTACCTCCTGGATACCGTCCTCGTCTGGATTGAGAGCGAGGTTGAAGCAGGTCGCATGACCCGCATGCCACCGATCGAGTTTCTGATTGATGAAGCGCAGCCCAGCGACACCATCACTGACCCTCTCACTAACTACGACCGTTGGACAGCACAACAAGATGGCATTGAGTACAAGAGCCTGGCGGTTGAGAGCTATTCGTCCTCGAAGCGCAAGACCAACACCAGCAAAGCGAGCTCGTCCAGACCACCAATCGATAGCCGCCCACCTCCAAAGATCAAGCTCCCATCGACAAAAATCCAGAAAGCCGCGCCAGAGACTCCCGAAGCTATCTCAAGCACCACGGTCATCACCAAGGCAGAGACCCGCCTCTCCATCTCAGCACCATCATCTCCACTTGCCAACAAAGCCAAGGGCAAAGGCAAACAACTTGCATCGTCATCCGACAGCCCACGACTCTATATTCCACAAGCACCCATCGCGAGCAACAAGCGCAAGCGCTCACCAGCAGATGACCCACCACTCTACGTCCCACCATCCCCAGTCCTGCCAACATCTCGCTCCATCACGAGCTTACCTCCATCAGCAAAGAAGCGCCGTCCATCACCTATTGATACTGCTCTCGCCAATGCCAGGCAACCAACATGTACAGACCAAGACTCCAGTAGCGATTCCTCCCTTACAGAATTCGAGAGCGAGAATGAGCACGAGCACGAGCGCGAGCACGAGCAGCCAATGTCTGCGTACACTGAGATCGAAGGCACGCCGATTAAGGCGCGAGGTATGGTGTTTGCAGGTGGTAAGCGGAAGCGGGTGCTTAGAGAGGCAGAGGAGACCTCCAGCACTGACGCCGGCTTGATGGCCCTTGGAAGCCAATTACCCGACAACGGCACCAGAACACTCGAGAGCGAACAGCCAGACTCCGCATACACGATTGTTGATGGTTCACCAATTCGTGCCGGTGGTATGGTATTCGCCGGTGCTAAGTGTCGACGTGTCTTGAAAGAAGACATCTATGAGGAGGCTTGAACAGCATGAGCAACATCAGCATCAGCTTCAGCTTCAGCTTCGACGACATGACAACCGGAACAGACGACATGACTAACTTACGACATCACTTTACGACATTGACATATCGATTGGCAGCCGCTGGCGCCAGCTATCACGACTACGAGTTGCTTGAAAGGCATTGTATGAGCGACGATTTGAGGGCGAAAGCGTTGCTTCATGATTCCACAAGCATACACCAGAGCGAAAGCGAGACGGGCAGGCAGGACCTGGTCTTCAGAGCATTGATTGTTTGTACATTGAGCGTTCTGTTACATCATCAGCATTGACCTTCATACCATTCTGCATGCCACTATAATGAACAAATCCTGCCGGTACACTCCTTACAACATCTCCGTGTCCACATCGCATATTTGCTACCTGTTCGACCCCCTAGTCTGCCCCATCTCCTTCCTGCCCATCTTCCCCCTCGGCACCTGCTGCCTCGCCTCCGCCATGACCGGCTCCTCCACCTCCCTCAACTTCACCTGTCTCGCATGCTCAATCGCCGCCGCCCCGGATACAACTTTGTTCTCCTCAACCCTCTTCCCCTCCTGAAGTAACAAGTCCTTCCTCCTCTCCTCCAATTCCCCCTGCCGTCCATTCTCCCCCGTAATCCTCCACTCCTCCGGAAATCTAAAGGTCTGCGTCTTCTTCACGTGCCGTAAATCCAGTGGCACGTCTTCGAAGGTGTCTGTGGAGTCTTTGGCTTCTGTGATCAGAGTTGAGACGGTGTCGCCCAGGAAGCGCTTGTTCTGGGCTTGAGTTTCGAAACTTTCGCAGCTCATGCGCACGACGTCGTCCCATTTTGATGCTTTGTCATGCAATCTATACCGCGTTCCTGCCAACTTCCGGAGCTTCTCTCGCTGCGCACCGTTTAAGCCGCGGATATCTTTCACCCTGAAGGTCACGACTACTTTTCGGCTGGCAGGGTGCGGGTCGCCGAAGTAGGTGGTGTAGCGCCATCTCAACGGCAATCGTTCGTTCGAAGGTTGTTGGAAGGGTTTAGAGAGGGTGCTGAGCAGTGGCATTTCCCAGGCGGCCAGGCGTACCATTTCGCGCAATTCGCGGTGTTGTTCGAGTTCGGCGTGGCCGGTCGAGGAGAGCTCGGAGGCGGAGATGAGGGCTTCGGTGTCGAGATCTTCTTGCGTCGCGGGGAGGAAGTCATCGTTGTTTGTGTTGGCATCCCTGGAGGGCAGGCGTTGGCGTGCTGGGCGGTCGTAGGGTCGTTGTTGATGTGATATTGCTGTCCATGATCGGCTCGGTATTGTACATGTGCTCTGCCGTGTATATTGTGGTACTTGTGTCGCTACCTGCCGGCTTACTCGCTTCAGTGATACGGCCATTGTGTGCTGGATGGATGCGATGTTCAATGCTTTGAAGTCGCTGCTTCCTGTGATGTTCACTCTCCCCGCGGGAATGCCTGTGCCAAGGCCGCAGCTTCACATGCTCGACACGCTGACCTACTCTAGGTCTCGTTCACTTCTCAAGCACAAAATGTAGTCTGCCCCTTTTACATCGTACAAACGTTTACGCAATGGCTCCGAACAAAAGTAAGACGTGCTTCGTTACAATCGGCGCAACCGCCTCATTCGCCGCTCTCATCGAAGACGTCCTATCCGAGCACTTCTTCCGAGCTTTGGAAGCGCAAGGGTACACTGATTTGCTCGTGCAGTATGGTCAAGATGGACAGGAAATCTTTGACTACTGCGTTACAGCTGCTAAAAACACGGAGAGCGGAAGTATGATCAACGTGACGGGATTTGCGTTGGATAAGCAAGGGTTGGAACGATACATGGTTCAGGCCAAGGGAAGCAGGAATGGAGGACAAGAAGGCGTGGTAATAAGTCATGCTGGTATACCTGCTGCAGACCTCAAGCAAACGATGGGATCCGCGTACTGATAACATGCGTAGGCTCTGGTACTATCCTCGATGCTCTACGGATATCTGTCCCCCTGATCGTCGTTCCCAACGAAGAGCTCCTGGACAATCACCAAGTCGAGCTTGCAGAGGCTCTAGCTGAGCAGGAGTACGTGGTGCATGGGAGACTCGGTCAGCTTGAGAAGGCGCTCAAGGATGCAGAAGTGCTTCGGGAGAGGTCGAGAGAGTGGCCTCCACCCAACAGTGGTTACCACAGGCAGTACAAGAGTTTGAAGACTATGATTGACGACGAGATGGGCTTCTTGGATTGAGTAAAATCTGGATGGTATCAAGCCAGTCGTCCACTTGGCCATCGCGAGCTTATGGCTACAGAAGATGCCCTCCTCCAAGACGACAACTGCCGTACCAATGAATTTCTTCAAGTGCAGATTACCCACATTCCCAGTACGATCACCGCTAAGACGGTTGTGACCATCAGAAACACCCATCTGGCCATGAACCCATCCTTGAGCGCCCCCCGAACGGCATCTACAGCGTCCCAAGGATCCTCTCTCCACGCCTTAACGGCGCTTTGTACATGGACTTTTGCTACTCCGATGTCGTCCTGCGAGTCGATAATCCTCTTGCAAGTCCACCTCAGCCACGGCCGCTGCGCCAGCGCGTGTGCGCCAAGCTCTCTCGCCAGCAGAGCAAGGAACCTGCGTCTCACTACACCCTTGCAAACCGTCTCGCCCAGTGCGTAGTCAAGCTGGAGCTTCTCTCCCAATCGAGCAACACGCCGCCGAAAGGATGACTTGTGGTCACGGTCAAGCATCAAGAAGGTGATGGCATCGTGTTGGAGACCTTGAGTCAGCGGATGCCACGCGATCATCTGGAAGGTGAAACGCTCTTTGGGAATGTCAAGTGGCCCTGGTGCGCAGTCGAGGCAGAACACATCCCAGTAGAACATGATCGCCACCTTGTTGATCTGCACTCGGGCGTCAGGTCCTATGGCCACCAGCCAACAGAACAACCGATACAGGTTGGTGCGTTTGCCTGGGTTGTACAGTCCAAGGTTGAGACGGAAGCTGTTGTCCGCAAAGAAAATGCCTGATCGCGTCAGCACCACAGATTCGCAAAAGCTTAGCCTTGATCACTCACCCCGAGACTCATTGCGTAACTGTTGGGTCGCTTGTGTCAGCGGTGGTGCCGCGTAGCTGATGTTGATCAAGCACGGAGAGACGACGACGTACTCCCATATCTGATTCCTGATTTCGGGTGGTAATTCTAATATCTTGAACGGCGCCATTGCGGACCATGTTCATGGCGACTTCGAGGTCTTGTGTGTGTGATGGCGTTGGGTTATGACTCGAAGTGGTGGCTAATGGCAAGCGAAAGATTTAAAGCGGAAGGCGCTATGTGTTAGCGAGCATTACATTCACTGTCCTCGCTGACGCGTGGCCGCCTGAGGCAACAACACGACAGGGATCTCTGCAGCATCGCGTCATCGGAAATCACTCTGCGACTTTCACACCGAGGAAAGCACAGAACATCCACCTTGGACACACCATCTTCACCTATTCCAGAAACCAAGATGTCCACCTACGCAAAACAAATTCCAGCGCTCCTGCTAGCCTTCGAGCACCTCCTCGGCGGCCAAGCCAGAATCACAGACAAGCTCACGCCATCACTCTACAAGCGAGCCGTGATCAATAAAGGTCCTGGAACGGCCAGAGCACTCTACCCCATCATTCCTGTGAAAGATCCGGTTCGGCACTCGAATATTGTTGGCCTTTTGATGTGCCTGACTGGCGCTCTCTTGGCCTGGCCGCAAACGAGAGCAACGTATGCGCCGCTTGCTCTGAATACATTCTTGACTGGGGCAGGAGTATACAGCCAGAGGCAGATGCGGATACCGTACTGGTTGCCTTGTGTCAACATGGTGCTTGGGGGTTTGGTCTGGTGGATTGAGAATAATGCATAACTACGCTGCTTGTGCTTGCTGGTTCGATGAAAGATCTAACGGACGAAGATGACTTGACACGCCGCATGGACCGCCGCTGTCGTTACTCGACGTACGCACGCTACTACGGCCTTTGGTACTTCTCGCATTTTCTTCGGCACCAGCACATTCACTAACCGCATAATGGCCAAACTGCTGCGCGACCAGCGCCCAGAAAGGCAAGGCGTCTCATCATACAGCTGCGAGCTCGGTCAAGCGATGGCCTATTTGGGTCTCCAAGCCAATCAGTCCCGACAGCTGCACGGCGTCTGAAAGCTGAAGCAGGTCTCAGCTTTCTCTTCGCAAGACATTGCCGGGGCAGGGGAGTTCTTCGATGAAAATCCACATCTTTTTATTCTCCACTGCTGGCCATGAAGCTCACGTAATTAGATGTAGCTCTCAACTACGAAGACCTGGCCTGGCATCTGGCCAAATCATTTCAATGCTCCAGCGACAGTGAACGTCCCAGGGCAGGGAAACGCGAACTGAATGCATCATAAACAGATCAACGCCCAGGTAGCCATTTCCTAAGCAGTGCAATTTCGATCCCGTCATTACCACTGACATGGGTGTGGCAAATTTATTGTCGCAGCCTACTGTGGTTGGCACAGCCATGGCTACGAATGCAGACAATATGACTCGGGCCGTGAAATCTCAATGGGAGAAGCGGTCGACTCAGTACGAGCCAACGAAGCAGAACGTGGAATATCAAATCGACGATGTCATAGATAGCCGCCCGACGACTGGCGACGCATCCCCAATTGCAGAGATCTCGAGGTCTCCAAGCACGGACAGGATTCGGAAGTCGATCAAGGTTCCAGTCCGCAAACCGGCGCCAAGCACAGCATCTG
The DNA here is from genome assembly GCA_002116355.1 of Dothistroma pini CBS 116487. NCBI lineage: Eukaryota > Fungi > Ascomycota > Dothideomycetes > Mycosphaerellales > Mycosphaerellaceae > Dothistroma > Dothistroma pini. The sequence continues at coordinate 129,295 of KZ108372.1, read as the reverse complement.
GACAACAACCTGCCGTAATACTACCCGTCAGAGCGCAGACCGAAGGACTGAGAAATCGGCATCCTTTCAGAAGAAGCAAGTCCGCGCCGCCATCCTTGCCAGCGAAGATCTCAAACAATAATCTCGCGGGGTCTACTCTTGCGCCGCCTGTCGACCACCCTACTGAGACCATCGCTTCCAGCAGTAAGTCCGATCTGGGTGCACATCACCTCCGGTTGCTACAGATTGTGGCGAGAGGCCGTATTACGCCACAACAGTTCAAGAGATGTTCATCGGCGGCTCTATACATTCTCCACCTTCATCTCACCTGACCGCAGAACCACAGGAACTTGACAGCGATCCAGCTCCGCAGAGATTCGAGGGGGCTAGCATTCCGCGGGCGAGATCAGCAGACAGTCTGGCTCAATACGCTGGATCAGAACTTTTCGAATCCCTGAAGTCACGATGGTGGGTGTCTACAGCGAAATGCTATAGGTTATTGAATACATTCACCGAATCACGGCTATAGCCTGTAACATCGGGATATTGACTCCAGTCAGCATCGAACAGGATCGCATCCTGGCACGCACTCCCCAAGCCAGTATTATTCAACCACGCAGGCTCCCAGTAATTGACACCCTGCCCCAGGCCACGCGGAACCTGCTTCACCACATCTACAACATCCCCCACCCACTGCACCTGCCCAGGCACAGACGCCGGTACACTCGACTCACTCAACTCCGGCGCGTCAGATCCCGTACAGATCGCCGGCCAATTCGTCTCCACCACATGCACCGGCTTCCCATACTTCGTCGCAATGGTGCTCAACGAGGTTTTCAAATTCGCCAAAGTCGCAGCAGTGCCATAAAAGGGATAAAACGAGAATCCAAAAACATCCCAATCGGACGTCTTGACTTTGCCCGTCGCGGTCAATGATGAGAACCATCTCTCCTGCAGAGTGAGATCCCATCCATTGTCGATATGTATCATCACCTCCGGCTGCGAGACGCCTGCAGCCACCGCATCGCGAACACCGTTCCGGGCTGCGGAGTAAAGGGTGGCGAGGTTTGTGAAGTTCGTGACTCGTGCGCTCGTTGGTTCGATGTCTACGTCGGCCCTGCCGAGCGGCCAGAGCATGCCGTAGCGGATCTCGTTGCCGAGGCTGACGATGGAGAGGTCTACGCCAGCCTGCTTGAAAGCTTGTAGAGTGCTGGAGACATAGCTGCGAAGCTCCGATGCTAGAGGTTTGAGAGTCGTAGGCCAAGCGGCGGGTTGCCATTGTTGGCTGGGATCTGCAAAGTAGTCACTGAAGTGGCAGTCGAGGTAGATTTTATAGCCTTTCTCATGGAAGCGTCTGGCGAGGGTGAGGGTGTAGTTGAGGTTGTAGGTTTCGTAGTAGCCGTCGTCGAAAGGGACTGTTGGATTGACCCAGAGACGAAGTCGCACCGTGTTCATGCCGCCGTCGCCGAGGATGTCTTCAACTGGTCTGGTCTTGTTATCGCGGGCGGTGTCTTTGTAGACTGCCCCACCGTCTTCTTGGATTTTTAGGGAGGAGAGGTCGAAGCCTTTGTAAAATGTTGTCGCGTTGGAGCTGCCAGAGTCAAATGGCGAATTTGAACTTGGTGCAGCATTGACGGCCGACGAGCCTACTGCCAAAGTAGTGAGGACGTTGCTCAACTTCATGGTCGATGGGGTTCTGTCGCGGGACACGATCGCTTTGCAAAAGACGACTGAGGATGTATGGAAGCAATATGTAGCTGGGCCACACATTGGCTATACCCGCTTCAATGACCATCTTCCACCAATTGTAGCTCGGTGGGATGCAGGAGCTCCTCCTCCCATGTTCGGTAGGTGCTGTACCGCAGGTCAGCATAGTGGAGAAGACAGACCGGTGGTGAAACCATTAAAACTGAAACTAAGGCCAGTATCAATTTTAGTCCGATTCTCTAGGCATTGTTTTAGTCTCAAGATGAGAAAAGGAACAGGCACGACAGGCCAGACAGAAACTCTCTACTCTAGTAGGTAAATATCTAAAGTAGAGTCCGATTTTTTAAGGCAACCAAGGCTCTTATTGAAGGTTTGATACGTTTCTTAGAACGTGTCAAAGCAGCTTATAGACAGTTGAAGTTCAGTTTCAAGGCATAGGTTCGGTTTCAATTAAAACGGTTTCTAGAAACCACGGTGTCAGCACGGCTCTCGGAGAAGATGAAGTCGGCAGTGAGACGCCTCCACATTCCGGGATGAGAACGTGATATTGCTACGGGAGGACTCCTTTCATCCTGAATCGCAGAATATGACAGCTGCCGGCCAGCATCAGATGTAAGAGGTTGAAGACTGAGATTGCAACTTGTGCAATTGGGTATAGAGCCGATCTATAGCCGAGAGCTGCGGTACGACTTCAGCTCGCACTGATTGCGAGGCTTGATGGTTCGACAAAGATCGCTACAGTGAAAGCGATAGTTTTGAAAGTCCTGTTGTGGCAGCATCAGCGTGATGTCTACCACGAACCAGCGATATGCTCTCATCATAGGCGTGTCAGAGGGTGACCTCAGCGATGCTCTGGTGTCAGAAGTGCTGTCGAGAGGCATCAATGTGATCGCAACAACCCTGGAGCTCAAGATGCTCGGCTATGTCAAACCCTCCAGAATCGGCGTCGAAAAGCTGCAGCTGGATGTGACTTCGATAGAAAAACCAACCCAAACAGCGCTAGCCGAGACTGGGCACATTACGGGCTGCAAGCTCGGTTTCCTAGTCAGTATATATCGTAGCATGCTGCATATGGGCAACATGATAGCTGACGCTGTGCAGAAAATGCCGGCTATGGCTACATGATGCCAATCCTTGACGCGGAGATCTCAGAGCTGAAACGTGATTCCAACGTGGACGTCTTCGGCCCGCTCGGAGTAAGCAAGGCTTTCTTCCCGCTCCTTAGCGTGGCAAAGGGGCACATTCGTCAATCAAAGCTCGATTGCTGGGTACTCTGGCATGTGCCAACCCTTCCTCCGAAGTTACAACGCATCGAAGATGGCAGTGACGGATTTCAGTAACAATCTGCGTGCAGAGCTGGCGCCGTTTGACGTAAAGGTCGTGACGTTGTTCACAGGCGATGTCGGCACTAGGTTCTGGGATACCGGCCATGTGCAGGGGAGTCATGGAGGGCTGCCAGACTCTTCGCCGTACGGCTCGCTCAAGGAGCATGCTGAGGCGATGATGCTGGGCGAGACCAATCCGACCAAGCCGTATCAGCATACGCGTGAGAGGTGGGCGAGGGGAGATGTCGATGACTTGCTGCAGACGGAGGCACCGATGGCGGTTGGAAGAGGAACGTTCGCTACGCTGATGTGGTTGGTGGCTGTATTGACTCCAACTTTCCTGCTGGACACGATGTTCTGGCGCAATGCGAAGCTGAAGGACTCTCAGACAGCGGTACTCAAGCAGCAGGCAAAGAAGGTGCAGTAGCTCATGACTTAGTTCTTATATCTGACCTTTCTTCTGCATTCTCCTTCTCTTCACATCCACCAAATCACGCACACCGCTGCTGCGAGGACCATCCTCTACTGCACGTCGCTTCCGACTCTTGTCCAGCGAGCTGTCTTTGCCCTTCCTTTTCGTTAGATCCCCGATTCTGTCCAAGCTCTCTCCCAGACCTCTCCACTCTTCACCTCCGAAGCCCCCATCCCTAGCTCTTCCAAGTCCCCTCCTCGCGAGATCTTTCTTCGACATCGCGGGTAAGCGGGTAAGATGTGTCTCCTCGTAGTCTCTGCGCTCGGCATCCTCCTTCAAGTGGTGCGCGTTCTTGGTCTGCCTTCCTCCTGCTGCCAGATTGCTACCGATACTTGGTTGTGCAAGTGGTGCTGTAGACAGCTCGTTTGAGACGTACTCGTCCAAGGTAGCCGACCGTCCTGGTCCTCGTTCCTTCTTCTCTCGTCGCTCAGTGGTTGGCATGGCTGTAGCCGAGATACGTGGTGGTCGGTAGACACCATCCGACTTGCTCTTGGCCCGGGCTTCATCCTCGTCGGCAGGCTTCTTGTCAGCGCCCATAGTCACTACTCTCGGCGCGAAGCTGGTCATGTCTGCCCCAAGCTCGGCATCGCTGTCGCTGTCATCGTCCGCATCGTCGGAGTCGTCTTCATCACCCTCCGCCTTGCCATTTTGCTTTGCAAGAGCGGTCGTTGTCGCGCGAGCAGCTTGTTGAGCAGACTTGCGCTCCTCAGTATCTGCCATCCTCACCACTCGATCCACCTGGTACTTGATCTTCTGCTCCAAAGGCCTCACGCCCTTCTCCAGATACACGCGATGCTCGATCAGCTTCTTCGTGATCTCATTACTGAGTTTGTTCGCAGCCTCAACATCGCTTCCATCCTTGATACTCCGTATGACATTCAAGTTGCGCAGCGCCAGGGCCTGGAGATATGAGAGGAAGATCTCGTTCTTCGTGTCGAGGAGTGTGATGCCATTTCCTGGAGGTTCGAGGGATGCTGACGTTGGCAGGCCTTGCGTCGCGGACTCTACGGCTGATTGAAAGCTTGCTAGGACCTCTGGCAAGGCTGTTAGCGTAGCCATATCGAAGTGTGTGGTTTTGCGCAGAGATGTTGCGCAACGATCGAAGACCAAAAAAGTTCACGCAGGAGCGGCTCGGCTGCAATTGCCGAAAAGGTTGCCTCCGTCCTCGCCAAAGACTTCCATCTTACACCAGCCAACATGTCGACGGCACATTCCAAGGCGTGCAAGGTCATACGCAAACATCCACCATGAGCGGGTCAGGGCGTTACATGCACATATACAACAGGTGCGGCAAGTCTGCTCTGCTTTGCACTCCTGACTACCAGTTATTTCACCAGACAATAGATCGGTCGTACTCATTCGGAGTATGGAGCATCAAGAGTTCGATGTGGCCGCTCGCCCTGCGAATGGTGTGGTCTGCTTCTGGCTATAGTACAAGTTCCTGGCCGGGCTTCACCTGGCAAAAACATGTGATCAAGTCCGCCAACAGCACATCCCGTGTCACAGCAATCGCAATCGGATGTACAACGACGTGTCGGACCATATAAATACATAATGCTTACCAGTTCAAATGGCTTTGGCAAAGCCTGCCATCTAGGTGCCGATAACTCGCTGATGCTTTCAGAAGACCTACGCGCTTGTATCCCAGACTGGCGCACCGTGTTGGCACAACGTACACACAGAAAACCTATGATTATAGCACCGACTACGCCACCTGGTGGAAGGTGAAACTGTCATGTTGAAGTTCTGTGCCAGCGCAAATGTTGAGCAAACACCTTTCGGAAATGTGGTGAGCATGATCATGACATTCCGATGGCATGGGGACCAGCCTGATGAACGACATGCGCTGTACGTTGCCAGTGCCATGTCACATACAGCTACAGCGTCTCTGCTTGACTGCTCAGGCGTCCAAATTCTACCGACCGGTCTCTATCGTTCTACCATCTTTATGAACGATCTCAGTTCCTTACGCGATATTCATTCCATCGAACAGTTCATGGGAAGCGCAACTCCTAAGGATCGTCTGACAATGCGTGCAAGACGTCTAATCCTTGCACTGGCGACTGCATCTAACTCACTGTCAGAGAAGCTCGACGTCACCAACAAAGATGCCACCATCACTTCAGCAAAAGCTCTGGTGGCTCCTGTGGCCGATAGTACTTTGACGGCCGCATGGCACTGGATCTCAGCGAGTTCTTCTACCACCGTGCTTCACTACTGGCGCTATACTGGAGACTCCCAATACAATGACAGGATCACAGGACAAATCATCGGCTCGGCTGGGGGAAACCAAGACTTTCTGGCTATAAGTCCTTGGAACGGTGACCAACTTTGGTGGGGAATAGCCTGCATCACTGCGGCAGAATATGGCATTGCCGATGACATTACTGACATCTGGCTCAATATGGCAGAGAATATCTTCGATTCAGTCACCTCTCGCTGGCAGACCGACAGGTGTGGTGGCCTGGGATGGCAGGTTGCAAAAAGCGAGTACAGAAATTCCATCACCAATGGTCTGGCCTTCCAGCTGGCTGCTCGACTTGGTCAATACACTGGTGATAAGAAGTACACAGACTGGGCTTATAAGATCTTCGACGAGGCGCTCAACTCCGGCCTGATTGACAAAGCCAGTCACGGCGTATACGACGGCGTCAGCGCGCCCACTTGCGATGCAAACACCATGGATCGCCACACTTGGACCTACAACGTTGGGGTCTTTCTGTACGGCGCCGCAGTCATGTGTGAGTGTACAGGAGACGACAAGTGGCAGCAGCACGTCGATTACTCCATCAGCGCTGCTAAGGCAGACTCCACCAAGGACAACATCATGGTCGAGTCAGCTTGCGGGAACGGATCCTGCAACCCCGATCAGCAGACATTCAAAGCCACGCTTGCACGCTGGCTAGCCTTGACACTCCGGCTCGTGCCTCCCACTGCTGAAAAAACTCAGCCAATTCCGGATGCATCTGCTAAAGCAGCATTGTCCTCGTGCAACGATCAGGCGCAATGCAGTCTTGTGTGGACGGCGAGAAAGTTCGCAGGTGGACCAAGTCTAGGCGCGCAGATGGCTGTGGTCGAGATTACGGGTGCTCAAGCTTGCGAAGGATTGCAAATTGCCTATGAAGGCTGGCACGAATGGTGCCACCCTCGCGGATGGCAGTGATTCTACGAATGGCACTTCATCCGTGAACGGCACTGCTTCCGCTGACTAATACGGCCCTGCCGAGCACTACAGCTTCCACGAACGCTACAGCTTCTGTAGCTTCGGCGGGTGGTAGTGCGTCTTCAAATAGCACGGTTGCCCCGAGCGAGACTGTTACCACCACCAGCAGCTCCGTGCCCGCAGTTAGTGGTTCTGCCTCTGCGAGTAGTACTCTGCCCACACCTTTGACGATGACTCAGACGGGGATGGATTCCTCGATCACTGGTGCGTCTCCGACTGGCAGAATTTCACCATCTGTAAGTATTCCCACCACCACGATCTCAGGAACTACGACACTTTCGGCTGTCAACTCTGGTTCCTCGACCAACTCTCTCGCATCGACTGGACCGCCTTCGACAACGGAGGCTCCCCTCGCGACTCGGTCCCTTCCCACTACTGGTGCTGGTCCGTCGACGAAAAGCAAAAGGACTGTCACTGTGGATTTTACAGCTTGATCGAAGCATTGTGACGTGAGGAGATTTCTGTGTTTTAAGGCCCAAGACTGGTTATGGCGTTGAGTTGAAGTTACCCAGAATGTGATGACAGGTGTTCGGGATACGTTTGAGCATACCATTGGTGTATACAGGAACAGTGGACGACGAGAGTGCAATGTGGCTGTGACAATGTCTCGACTCACGCGGAGTTCAATGTGCGTGTCGATTTCGCGTCACGCCACCACAATCCCTGGTCCTTCCTGAGCAGTGTCCAAGCGAGCAAGCTCTCCAACTGTCCGACATGAGCTCTACACCCCCTTCTCCCCTGCTCGAGGGAACCCAATATCCGCATATGGGTTGTTGGCATTTGACTCTGAGCTTGATCAGGGTGTTTCCGAAGCAGCTGTTGGTCCAATCCGCGGTCTGCTAGCATTATGCGGCTCTGCCCAGATGTTGGTTTCCCTCGAGCAGGTCATAAGGGGGTGTATGTTCCTCCTTACATGCATCATGATCAGCCGAACACTCCTTCTATGATGGCTTGCCATCTACTTCTTGTTCGAGTCTAACTCTCCTCTCTTCTTGTCGTGTTCTGGAGGTGAGTCACGATGGAGCGACGGAACAAGCTCTACCTCCTTTCATCATTTCTATTCTTCGTCGGCGTTGCCACCTGGTTCTTACTGCCTTATCTAAACAATCACCCTACCGAAAGCAAGCTAACCTTCACAGCTCCTAGGCAGAACATCTGGTCCGAGTTGAGCGAGCACGAATCCGCAGATGTCTACAACTTCGTATTCAGCGAACTGTCTCATCTGGATCTGGTCGAACAGCCCAAGATAGGCCAGAATAATTTCATCTACACAATCGAGACACTGAGGCCGAACAAGACTGATGCTGTTTCATATGCCTTTGATAATGGATTGCTGCCACAAAGATGGGCGAAGGTCGTCGTCGCGCAGAATGACGGAGCAGACTTTGTACTGGTCTATCATGCTGTTGGACCATTGCCTGTCTCGGAAAATACGCAGATCCTGCCGCTAAACTATGCTTTCAACTCCGGTCGCAACATAGTACGAAGTCCGATCAGAGAATTCGGTGCCGCTTTGGATTATGGTTTCCAAGTCGGAGCGAACATCTCAGATATCACACAGGCGCTCATTGGCGCCACCACGAACTCGGATGAAGGAGAGCGTCTGGCATGTGTCCCGCGAACTACGAGGCAGTCTAACGATGATATGGTGCTGTGGTTCCAGTTCTTCCGCCTGGGCAAAGGATCTGGAGGCAGGACACTCTTGCCACAAGGTATCTATGTAAAGGTCGATGCTGCTGAGGCGGATATGAGGGACTGGACGATTGGCAAGGTCTTCTATAATGGTGTTGTCTACGACACTGTCGAGAATTTGCGTGAGGCACTGCAAGATCCCCAGTTCAAAAGAACACCGCCCAACCTCGATGGACCTTGGACTGATACTGAGGATTTCGACTCTGCGCCTGAGGGCCGAGAACTCCCAACGCCAGTCAGCATACAGCCATATGGTGCTCGCTATAAGCTTGATAAACAGCAAAAATTCGTCAAGTGGTTCGGTTTCGAGTTCTACATCACGACAGCACAGGCCACTGGCCTGGCACTGTATGATATTCGCTTCAAGGGCGAGCGTGTCATGTACGAGCTCGGCCTACAAGAAGCCATGGCACACTATGCTGGAGATGATCCAATGGCTGGCGGCCAGGAGTTCCTTGATACATTTTTTGGCATGGGAAAGAATATGTTCGAGCTGCTGCCAGGCTACGACTGTCCCGCCTACGCTGACTACATGGACACACGTTACCATATGCGTCGGAAGTTGCACGAGCTACCCAACAGCATCTGTGTATTTGAGTACACAGCCGATCATCTGCTGTCTCGGCATACGGCGCAGTACTCTGTCACTGCGTCAAGGAATACATACCTTGTGGTGAGAAGCGTGTCGACTGTCGGCAACTATGATTATGCAATTGATTACATCTTCTACATGGATGGCACGATTGAGGTGAAATTCAGGGCCTCTGGCTACATCTCTGCTGCTTTCTACCGTGCCAGCAAGACCGCTGGTGAAGACGAGTATGGTCACCGCATCGGCGAAGCAGTCTCGAGCAGCGTCCATGACCATGTCATCAACTTCAAGGCCGACATGGACGTAGCAGGCCCAAAGAACGACGTGGTACGACTCGCACTTGAGCCGATAACAAAGAGCTACGCCTGGGATCTACCACAGATCAAAAAGCGCAACACCATGCATCTGGTAGAGTATCCAGTCACCCAAGAGACTGGCCTCGACTGGCCCAAGAACGGCGGTGAATCGTACCTCATCTACAGCTCCTCGAAGAAAAACGCCTGGGGCGAGCGACGCGGCTACCGCATCACATCTGGCACAGGCATGGGCGCCACTCCCCACCTAACGATCCTCAACTCAACAACCCTTGGCGAAAGCGCCCGCTGGGCAGACCACGACGTCTGGATCCTCCGCCAAAAAGATACGGAGCCGCGCTCCGCCGATCCACTCAACTGTCTCGAGCCCGTCGACCCAATCATCAGTTTCAATAAGATGGCAGACCACGAAAGCCTTGTCCACAACGAGACAGAGTCTACTTACGACGGCGACCTTGTCCTCTACTTCAACCTCGGCGCACACCATATTCCACACTCGGGAGACGTGCCGAACACGTTGATGCATACATCTGCCAGTAGCGTGATGTTCGTGCCTCATAATTTTCACGATCGGGATCCGAGTAGGGAGAGCGTACAGGGTGTGAGGGTGCAGCTGGGGGGACAGAAGGAGGGAGGAGGGTTTGCCGGCGAGCTGAGGTCGAATGATGGGAAGGAAGCGAAGGCGAAGTACTTCGGTGCCACGTATGATAAGGGTTTGGAGATGCCCTTGGAGGCGCTTGAGCCAGATTTGAAGAACTATAGAAGTGAGGAGCATGTGGTCACGGACTTGGGGTTTAATGGGAGTGCTGTCGGGGCATGGGGGTAGGGTCAGCGTGGCGGGGGATGATGGAATGTGGCCAACGGCGATGATGAGGTATGATTGATGAATGAGGGAGGAAAGGTCGGAGCAGCATATATGGGCTACACGGAGCTACAAATGCGTACACAACTTTGCCAGAAGCACATGTAACGACGAAGATGTTTGGGCAAAGACAATATACCATTCCACACCCGACAGTACTAAACAACGCAACGATGTATCCATCAAGCGCAGCATTTCAGGCAGGTCTAAAATGAAGAAGCGCTCTTGAAGCAAGAACGTAGATAGATGTTCTCAGCTCCAGTATTTCACTCATGCTTCAAAAAAGACTTGACACTCCTGTGATGGTGGCATATGACATTGGCATTCGGTCGCTGTTCCGTATTCAGCTTCATACACAAGCAGCATCGCGAGGGCCTTCAACAGACTTTCATGGTGTGATGGCTCAATCTTTACGGCGATCGATTGTTCTTATGTGGACATGTCGGTCGAACAACGACTAACACTGTTCGCCTTACCTGCCCTCAGATCTTGCCGACGTGGCATGGGAGTCTGCTTTTTGCACGACTTGGTGTCTTTCTGGTTTACCTAGGCCTCACAGGTCGCATTGTCACCGTGTTCGAACAGGTTCGGGACTTATGGTGCGAATTGTTCTTTGTCTGCGCCTAAGAGAGGGCCATCTGAAAGTGAATCAGTAGTTTAAGAGCAGCCCTTCATTCGAGCTATCTATGCATCATACACCCACAACATCAAGCGCTCAATGCTGTTCCCAAGACGCCTCGTTGCCTGCCACATTCCCTTTCTTGCCGACTCGCTAAAGCAGATTCGAACGCAAACTGTACGAGACCGCCGCTTCACATGTCCCAGCAGCCGTCTGACATATCTGCCATACACTTCGTCGTTCCGTCTTGTGGATCCTTGGAGTGTGGTGATATCTCCGTAGGATGTAGGGTTTGTCCGCTTATCCTTGCATTCTCTTTCTCTTGCCGACCTGTGCAGAGAAACCACTCTTGATGGCGGTGACGGACCGTCGAGACCCGCATGAGTTGCAGGTGACGAAGTACAGACGGTTCTCTCCCTTGCTGAGCTCGGTGTCGGGCGATCGGCACGTCTTGCATGTGACGTACTCGACTAGAAGGATATGTTAGCATACGTGGAAGGAGTGATGGGGGACAGAGCGTCTCACCAATATACCGCCTGAGCACGTTCTCAATCTGCTTCTT
>KZ108372.1:0-117907 GCA_002116355.1 Dothistroma pini CBS 116487 | reverse complement strand
TGCTTCTGCTGGAATCGACCCTTGATGACCAATCTCCTCGAGCCATCAACGGAACCACTCGTACCCAATTCAGCGAACAAGAACTGTGTGACGTGCTCGTCCGTTCGCTTCATACGCTTGCAGATATCGGCAATGTTGGCGAAGATGGTCTTCTTGTTTCCTTCACGCAGACACTGTGGTGGCGGGATCTTGTAGCTCTTGCCTCCACTAGAAGCAAGGTCAGGATGCGAGTCGTGTAGGAGGACGAAGAAACGCGAGAGTAAGCTTTCGTAATTGTATTGCTTGGACTCATCGTGTGCCCAGATTCCAGTGCCGCCGTGGATGTCGCCGTCCTGGACGCCAGACTCGCCGGAATCTTCTTTCTCTGCCGACTCGTCTTCCTTCTCGTCCGCGCCGGCCGCAGCCAGCTGCTTTTCGAAGTCATCGCCCTCAGGCGCCTTGACTTTCTTCTTCTTTTTCTTCTTGAGCGCTGAGAGGTCAACATCGCCGTCGTCCTCTGCCTTCTCCTCGCCATCGCCATCTTCGTCTGCGGCCTTCTCCTTTGAAGAGGCCTTCTTCTTTTTCTTCTTGGCCAGACCCTCAAACATGGCCGTCATCTCATCGACCTGCTTGTCATCGCCGTTCCCTTTGGAATGTGACTCGGCGGAATCCTTCTCGCCATCGTGGATTCCGTTGGTGTGCTCGGTGACGTTGCCCTCGCCGTCGACCACGATCTGGCCTTCGGCGAAAGCTACTGACTTGCGCGGTTTTGCGTCCGCCATGATTGCGGTGTTTTGCTGGTGTGTGATGTCTCGAGTCGGTAGGATTGTGCTCTGGCTGTTCGATGCAAGACGTGTGGATTTAAGGTGATCGGTGTGGTACAGTCATAGAACTCTTGACTCACCACGAAAGTGACCACGGAAATGCCCCGCAAAAGCGGTTCCGAAGCGAACGAACGTCCCCCAACGAATCGGCCAAAGATCAAAGCAAATTTTGATGTGCAGTTGATTGGAGTCCGCTCACAACGCTATGAGCTCTACCTAAACACTCCCGAGCATTCCTATTGTGTTCTCTCCTTCCACTGCAACATTTGCCTCGCAAGCGAAGCTCGCGCGTAGTCTGCCATAGACTCATCACCACAGTCTTTACAGTCACCATGTCTGACTGGTCCGAAACCCCGTCCATCACGCTATCAGAGCCGTCCTCGTCCTACGCGAACATCCCAACCTCCAGCGAAGAGGTAGACTCATTACCTTCGTCCTCGGCCGGCTCCACGACGTCAATGTCACCGAGCGAAGAAGAAGAAGCATCAGACGCGGAGAGAGAATGGCGGGAAAGCCTGCAACAGTTGGAGCTCATGTTGACATTGGTTCTGATTCCATACCTCGGCAAGTACTTTGGAAGGAAATGCGCTTATTGGGGTACGTATACCATCGTGATGACAGAAGGCAAGATTGTGTTGACAAGCGTATAGGATGGGGCAAGTTCATGGAGTGGAAATATCCCGTGTCCGTTGAGATCACCAGCCCGGGAGCTTTCAAGGGAGCTGGATTGATTGAGGCTGCGGCTTCACTGTAACTGGATCCGGTGTCCTGGATGCACAAACCATACCAATGACAGCGATGTGCCGGGAGCTGATGTGCAGACCATCATGAGACTCATACCTCAGCACTGGAACCGGGTCATGCCTATGGCCCAGAGCTACCAGGCCGACTCAACGTCCAAGATGCTATAGTATGTTAGCTGCTCGGCACATACCTATATACATTTCGGCCACTTCAATCTGACACAGCGACAGTTGCCAGACATCATAAGAGTGCGTCGAAGTCAATGGCTCAGTGCACTGAATTCACCGAGGCCGAGTCGTCAATTTTCGAAGGATGGCACCTGGACGGAGCTATGCGTCGACCACGAGAGGCATGAAAAGCATGAATATATGCTGCTACTCAGTCGTTGAGCCAGCTCTACTTCCGGTCATGATGCCGCTACCCAGCGCCACCACAGGCATACGTCTTGGCGGGCACCGACTTTCTCGATGGATGTCAGTGGGGTTATGCAACATACGGGCACTGGGCGATGTTCAATCATATGCATCAATGTGCTTGCACGCGTCTCCTCTCGACTGTGTAGAAAAGGACTCATCTGTTTCGGCGCTGCCTTCAGTTAGGGAGCAAAGGAGCCATGTCTAGGCACCAGAATTCAGATTGCATCAAAGCGATCGTAGTACGTGGCTTAGAGGCGCAGGTCACGACGTCTTGGACCCAGAACAGAACTTCAGCTTTAGATATGCTTACTCAAGCTCGATGCTCATTGAGAAAGTGGCCTAGCCTGCGCTGCTTAGAGGAAACGCGGCATTCGTACGCTGAGGCTCAGCACAAGCATTAAGCCACAACGTTGTAGCACGTGCAGCCGTGCAATACAGGAATGCAAAGCATAAAGTAAGCGGTACCTCTCCAGGCCCGCTAGAGGAAAAGAGAAAGCATATGATATCAACCATGAAGCCTTTCACATCTATCATCCTTCTAACGCTGTCTGTCTTTACTGCAGCCAGGCAATGCCTTCTCACAGGACATGCAGTTCAGCCGCCTAATCATCTGAGCAACGACAGCATCTTGTCGAATGCATTCAGCCAGATCAATGCGACGCTCACACAGGCGGCTGTCAACGGCAGCACGCCCTTCGGAGCCATCAAATCGAGTAGCAATTCGTTCTCCGTCGGCATATTCGACACAACATCAAAAGACACATCATTCTCATCTCAGCACACCGCGGCATCGTTATCGAACTCCTCCACATGCACCACTCACGTCAACGAAAGCACCGTCTATCGAATTGGCAGCCTTTCCAAGCTCATTACTGCCTATCTCTTCCTACTTGAAGTCGGCCCAAAGTACTGGGGTCGTCCAGTGGCCGAATTCATCCCTCAGCTCAAGCAGAGGCCCCAAAAGTGCTCGAGCAGACAGGATGCCATAGGTTGCATTGACTGGATGGAAATCACCCTAGGAGCATCGGCTGGCCACGAGTCTGGTATAGGAAGAGACTATTCAGTAAATGGCGACTTCTCAGCTCTCGGTGATGTAGCCGTTGCTTACGGCCTGCCGCCTCTTCCGCGAAAGAAGACCGTCACCTGCCCTACTGGCTTCTCAGACGTACAGCAACATCCAGTCTATAGGCCCTGAACAGCACCGCTACACTTGAATGCTGGCTACGACTTGTTCGGTCTCGCCTTGAACATCATCGTCGGCCAAAATACGCCCGAAGCCGTCAAGCCAAAGCTTTTCGACAGATTGAACATGTCGAGAACAAGCGCAGCGGTTCCCGCTAACGACAGCAATGCAGCCATCCCTGGAGGTGCGCGCAGCGCGTTCTATGCCACGCTAGCCGATGAGATACCGGCAGGCGGTTTCTACTCAACACCATCAGATCTGGTCGAGCTCGGCAGAAGTATATTGTCCTCATCACTACTGTCACCTGCTGTGACGAGAGTGTGGGTGAAACCAGATACGTTCAATGGAGACCTGACGCAGGGTGTTGGAAAGCCTTGGGAGATCGTTGGGACTACGAGTCTGACAAATCGGACGCTGGGCCTATACACCAAGTCTGGGATCTGTCTACTCACCCGTCTAACCTGGTGCTGAGTCCGGATCATAATGTTGGTTTCGTTGTTCTGGCTGCTGAAGACGATACTAGCGAGACTGTGCGATTGATCTCGGATGTCATCATCGGGAGTCTCTTCCCAGCTCTCGAGAATGCTGCTAGGGAGCAAGTCTGGCGCAAGTTCGCCGGGACGTATCAGTACGCAAATCTAGTGAAGCTGGATCCCGGGCATCACTTTGAGCATAAACGCTGCCGAGCCTGGTTTTGTGGTTGACTTCCGGATCAGCAACGGGACAGATCTGAAGAGCGTGCTCTCCACGATTGATGCCAGTTCTAAGGACATTCGATTGTTTCCTTCGGGCTTGTCGACGAATAGTGGGAATCGCACAGAGAAGGTCACATACAGAGAAACGTACGGTCCTGTGAGCGATGACGTTGGGAAGAGTGTCATCTCAAGAGCTTGTACCACTTGGTTCGCGCAGCATCAGCTGCAGTACGGCTCCATGGGACTTGACGAGTTCATGTTCGAGGTGAAGGATGGCACAGCTGTGGGCGTCGAGCCGAGGGCGTTGCGAGTGAGATCAGAAAGGGTCGACTGAGAGCATTCCAATGGACCACAGTCACTACGATACCACGTAAGAAAAGGGAAGCTGCGAGCATTGAGCCGGGGACGTTGCGTGTGAGCTTGGGGAAGGTCTGAGGAGCACAGTCCCCTGGCCTCGTCGCGACATCCATATTGTTGCTACTCGTCGTTGATTCCTTCAGTGAGAAGAATGCGACGTAAGAATGGATCGCAGCCGTGAGTGTGTATATGGCATGGTTACTTCCTGGCACAGTGTAAGGGAACGGCACTTCCTCGTACGTCTGATTGCCTCAAGCTAAACCTTTGAAGGATGTCCAACACGTACGACATCAATTACGTCGCTGAGCAAATGGCATTCATGTTCCCTCATCGCCACTATGGACATGTCCCGGATACATTACAGTAAGTATGCTTCCGGCTGTATGAGCTAGTCGGCGAAACATACATTGATCGTGTCAACGAGAAGCGAGGTATGGTTTCGTCCCTTCAATCCATGGGTCACACATGCGCAGCAGGGAAGCGACTGACTGCGGAACAGGTGTTACCTTTGAATCACTGCGTCGCATGTGTTTGGCGGCATCGAACAGTGCCGACCTAGTGCTAAGCACTGACTCTGTTCCGGATCATCAAGAAGCAGTACGCCATTACGGAGAAGACGTGCGCCAGAGCCTATGGCCCATTAAACAATGGTTGAACGCTCTGATGAGGTTCCTTCTCGCCGACCAAGCTGCCTGTCGAGATATCACGGATGGCAAGCGGCTCGAGAGACAGGTTCGCGGTGTGCAAGAATACCTCCATGCGATTGAGATCGAGCTTCCGGAACTCGCATTTGGGTATCAAATGATGATGCGGCAACTCGAACATGAAACGCAAGCTTATCTCAAGCGGATGAAGTAATGGGCTTCCCAAAATCTGATCCGCGCCACGATACGCCGCCTCGCTGTCCAGGCTATGGACAGCAACGTACATTTTCTCGACGACGATACCCTCCAGACATTTCGTGCACCACGATCCGATGTTGACGATAGGCGTCAGACGAGAGAAATGCTCAAGATCTACCTCCTACGACGTCGTTCGAAGACAACAGTCGTGGTGTCCGGTCACGGAAAGATTTTGGTCGCGAAGAGAGCACAACAAGGTGCAAATCGCTCCAGTCGTGTACGGGGCTGCGGATGTTGCTCTCCTCTTCGGCGAGCACGAGTCCAAAGGCGCGGAAGTCATCTATGACCCGTTCGACACCTTCCCTTTGATGGGTATGATCGCAGAGTGGTTCGAAGAGTTCAAGGTGGCTATCGTTCCTTCGAGATACAATTCCGGCCTTGGTGTGTGGGAATATCGGCTCGTGATACTCGACTGGGACATCACGGACACTAAATCATGCACAAGGCAGGGGCTGTCAGAGCCAGGGACTTGCACGAGAAAGAACTGCGATTCCGCAACACTAAGAGGCCAAAGATGCGTTACCTCGCCGCTCACTGGCTGATGGCGTTGGATATGCGCAGATACACGAACCACGAGAGGTATCGCCTTGACTGTAGAGCTGCAGGCATACCCGGTGATGTCAGGCTTCCGTGGCAGCACTTGTGGACTCCATCGGAGCCGTGTTTGGATGTCAGTGTTCTTCGCGCGTGGGTCGAGTTGGCATGCCTCGTGGGCCAGGGCGAGCCGCCTCCAGATTGGATGACAAGAATCGCAACTACCTATACCTGCGTCACATCGGACACAGCAAAGAGTATTGCGTCCGAACTCCATCGTCGCGCTTTGATGCATGCTGCGGTGCCGGAGGACGATTACATGCTTCCAACGGAGCCTGAAGAGGAGGGCGTTGGAGATGCGGACATTTGACAGTGGTGCAGGCTACAATCGCAAGCAATTCGTCTGAGAGAGGTAGTGGAGCAAAGATTGCCTTTCGTGCATGACCGTTCAGTGAATGGTGTCACCTCGGCATTTGCCTGGATGGCACGTGCTTCGCTTGTGTAGTGCGATCTCACGGCGTTATCGAACTTCAAATGACTGCGACGTAGATACACGACCTATTATTATAAACCTTTCTGAAACGCCATCGTCGGAGTCCTGTCCGCACACAGAACCCATACACAACCACTTCTCTGTGCGACACTTTGTCAGCTACTTCACGTCGCGAATACCTCCACTACCAGCGACACCACCAAGCTCACTCATTCGCAAAGAGCCAATCACTTTCTACGCAATCGAGAGATTGCGCACGGCGCAGAGCCACCGGCACGATGTTGAAGATATGGAGCATGAAGCAGCAGCAGCAGAAGAATGAGGCAGCCTCGGGCCAGAGCAAGAAGAAGAAGGTTACCGCAGCACAACTTCGCGTACAGAAAGGTAAGACCAGTACTAGTACTGGCATGCGCATGTGACACTCACCAACACCATCTTCTTCCAGACCTCAGCGAATTGTCCCTCGGCAGCACCATGAAAACCCACTTCCCCAACCCCGACGACATTCTGAACTTTACCCTCACCCTCACGCCCGACGAGGGCCTCTACAAAGGCGGCATCTTCAACTTTTCCTTCGCCATCTCCCAAAACTTTCCGCACGAACCACCGAAAGTCAAATGCAAAGAGAAGATCTACCACCCTAACATCGACCTCGAGGGAAATGTCTGCCTGAACATCCTCCGCGAAGACTGGAAACCCGTTCTGAATCTGAATGCGGTGATTGTGGGGCTACAATTCTTGTTCCTCGAGCCAAATGCGAGTGATCCATTGAACAAGAATGCCGCGAATGATCTCATGAGTGATCGAGATCGCTTCAAGAGGAATGTGAGGAGTGCAATGGCCGGTGGGGCGGTGAAAGGGGAGAGTTTCGATAGGGTTATGAAGTAAGAGGCGAGAGGCTACAAGATCAACACGGAAGAGCCGGAGTTTACACGACGAAAAGCTGATCATGAAGCGCACGGCTGCAGACTAGGACGAATATGGGACATGCGACACCGACGGATATGAGATGAGACGATCGCGAGATACCAGGGACGCTGAAATGGCATGCATCGCGGTACAGGGAGCATCACGGCGTTTTGCTTTGCTTTGCTTGGAGCTTTTTTTCCTATGTTGCTTTGTGCCTAACAAGGGTTTTCTCTCCTTGCATACGGCTGAGCATGGGCGTTGCTGCGGAACGGTGGTATACATAGTGCTTGTTGCATAGCCTGCTACTAGTCGAGCTAGAACTAGAAGGAACTCACAAAGAACCTCCGACAGGAAAATTTAGACGCTTCAAACTTTCCTCCTATCCCATATCTCAGCCTTGTGACTACAAATCAGTAAAGGCCCGCTCATTGTACCAATGCTTATCCGTCGTCTCCAATACCTCCAACGTCCCACCCACCGCAATCTTCCCCTCATTCTTCGGAATCGCCATCATGCCAAAGCAAGGCTTATACTTAGCCGGACCTCCCGTGTCAACTCGCCTCGACTTCATCAGCGTGTCCCAGGGCTCCTTCTTGTGTTTCTCCGCAGTGTCAGGATTCACGTTCGGAACTTGACACCTCGCACATCTCGCCACCACGTCCAGATCCAGCTTATACAGAGCCTCCTCGTTGGGAATGGTTGTGTTGATCCGGATGCGCTTCCAAGTGTCCTCCTCCCACGGATGGTCATCACGTCCTTTGATGATGATGTTGGGACGGAACCGCTCGATTGTGAGAGCGTCCGGGGAGTCTTGGACGTGGCCGAGTTGTTTGTTGAGATCTTTCATGGAGGCTTCGGATGCAACCTGGAGGGACATTACGTCTGCAAAATGGTGGGGCACGTCTTCGCCGTAGAGCTCTTTGCGGCCGTTGATGGCTACCATGCGATGAGTGGGACCTTTGTAGACGAGAGCGACAGGCTTGTTGAAGAAGTCGGAGAAAATCTTGTTGATCTCTTCACTGTAGATCCAGCCGTCGGTCTCCTTCTCCCAGATTTCGACGGTCTCCAGGCTGGTGTTGCTTTCGAGCCACTCCCTGGACGGGAATGCTGGGACTGTAACGCGGCCGTCGGTACCGTGAATGCTGATCTCGAGCATTTGCTGACCGTCCTGCTCCACAATAGCCGTGTCGATCAGGGTCATGGATGGATCGCCACGGATTGTGAGGAATTTCTTGTGTTCCTTAGAGATGAACATCCAGTTGCGGTCCAGCGTGAGACCAGCTCGCTTCAGTCGGGTCGACGAGATCTCGAAGCCACGGCATGACTTGATGGGGTAGATCCGAAGAGCTGTGATGACCGAAGGAGGAGGGATGGGAGGATCATCTTGCCTATGTACCACGCCGGAACTTGAACCTATAGCAGCATTGACCTTGTCCTTCAAGGCATCCGAATGGTCTCCGATGTTGGCGAAGAAGGCCGCGCTGAAGACTCCGACGACAACCAGGATCAGGACAATGCCGCTCGTGTTGATGTCGAGATTGGTGAAGCGTGGATGCGAGACAATGAACTTGATGTCGCTCAGGAAACCCGATAGGGACCACATGATTGCTGTCGTTTGGGGTGGCCAAAGCCCGGTAGTTGTTGGTTCGTACTCGATGGCGTTCGCGGCGGTCGCCCAATATGGACAGATGTCTTCTGACAATTGGTGAGCCAGCAGGTGGCCTTCCCAATCAGATGAAGTAGACTCGTGGAGGATAGAACAGTCGAAGTGGTAAGTAAGAACAATTAGCCGAACCAAACACACTACTGCTTTGGGAAAACAAGAGCGAGCCCACAGCGAGTTGATTTGAAGGGCGTGAGATGCTCCACGAGGGCCACAAGAAGCAAACGGGATGTCTTCTTCAATTTTGGAAATGGCGAATGCGTGTCATTGGCACGAGAGGTGAATGAACGGCGAGATGAGGTGCAGAAGGTGGAGAAATTCCGATACATGGGCGATTTTCGAGGGGCGTGTTGCGTCATTCACAACCGAACCTTCTTTGGTTCACCACCTTCTGAAAACTCCTTATTCATCAACATTATCGCTCTGGCTCGAAAGGCGATATGAGCAGCTCGTGGTACACGTGAGTGTATTCCTGATGTTGCGGTATGGTGTGGCGGCTTTAATAAGCTACGAAGTCACACGTGGCAAGCACCACCCATACCGACGAATCACCGAGTCGGCACTAGTAATGGTTGGCAAAATGCTCAGCGGAAAGTATTGACCTTCTCAATTTCCTACTGTTTGCGTTATATTTCACATACGTCCAAGAAGAGTCTTACAAAATGCCCGACAAAGACGCAGCAACCCCCCGCGTCTTCCTCCTCCGCCACGGCGAAACAGAATGGAGCAAAAGCGGCCAATTCACCGGAGTCTCTGACATTTCCCTAACTTCTCACGGCGAAGACCAGGTCAAGGCCACCGGGAAGATGGTATACGGTCCTGGAAAATTGATTGATCCGGAAAAGGTCGCGAAAGCTTGGGTTTCACCGAGGACGAGAGCGATAAAGACTTACGAGCTCTTGACTGGGAGTAATGAAGGTTATGAGGTTTCTGAAAGTCTGGCAGAATGGGACTATGGGCAGTATGAAGGGTTGAAGACGCAGCAGATTCGCGATCTGAGGAAGGAGCACGGGCTTGATCGGAAGCGGGAGTGGAATATCTGGACGGACGGGTGTGAGGATGGGGAGTGGGTTTCCATCACGATGTTTGGTCATGAATGAGTTTTGAAGCTGACGACATGGGCAGGACGCCGGAGCAAGTCACAGCCCGCGTAGACGCTCTCATAGCCCAAATCCGAGAACTGCAAGCACCACACATGAAAGATGACAAGCCGAAAGATGTCATCATCATTGCACATGGGCACCTTACGCGGGCGTTCGCCAAGCGGTGGTTGGGGTATGATATGTCATTCCCGTTGAGCTTGATGATGGAGCCGGGAGGTGTTGGCGTTCTCTCGTATCAGCATCACTCCCTTGATGAGCCGGCGTTGTTGCTTGGCATAGGGTTTCCGTTGTAAGAGGGTGCAGGTGTCACTGAAGATGCGGCAGTGCGGAATGATAGAGAAATATACATGACACGAAGTCTTCGTTGACGTTGCATACACGAGATTGTCAGCTTGACGGTGTGTACACCTACAAGATGCTACTCGGCAAAGGAGGCGAGATGTAAGTACAGCGTCATCTGTCAGCGAAGAGGCCGAGCTAAATCCTCATCATGCATATGAGCTGGCAGAAGGAGTCCTGAGAGGATGTGGAGCGAAGCGAACTTCACAAACAGGAGACGTACTCTGCTCTCTGCGCATTGGTCACTATTGCCAGGTTTCCTGACCTTTGTCAGACCTAGTAAGAAGTACAATCAGCGCTACGCCTTGACTGCCTCCCATGCTTGACATGGTGTCTCTCATTACTTTCCTCGCGACTCCACGCTGATTCATTACATATTGATGATACATTACACGACCCGTCGTTACCGTGATTCAGAACACCCGTGGTACGCTGCCGTGATATCGTGAAGAATGCTGCTTGCTATTGCAAGTCATAACAGAACCGTGGGGGCTTCATAGGCATATGGCCAGCATCAGTGAGCTGAGCATAATGACAAGGGCCGTAAGCTCGAATGCCATGGATGAAGAGCCTCGATTCGCAATGTTTACTGTGTTCGATCCTGTCGGTGATGTGCTGCCGCTATTCCGTGATGCGCCTGCTGTAGCGGCGAGCCCGTTCGCGATTTCTGTGTTGTAGATCGTTGACCCTGTCACTGTGGCCGGGAATAGTGTCTCGAACGAAGTCGACTTGGTCCTGCCGTCTGGACCGATAAGCCGGATCTCCAGCAGGGTGGCGTATGTAGACAGAGTGACCACGTACGTCCTGCTGTTGATGACTACGGTGTCTGTACCTCCAGGCGTGAGTGTGCCGCCGTGTATGTTGTACGTTGCGCCATTGTTGATGGCAGTAAAGGATTCTCCCCCGATGGTCAGGATAGGAGCGTTCGTCGGCATGACAGCATATGCTCCTGCAACATGAGAGGTGGATGTCACGCCGTTTGAAATCGTGACTACTGCAGTTCCGGCTGGCACTAAGGAAATGGTTGGTGCTCTATCGACATCCGTCAACACCACCGAGCCACCGGGTGTCAGTGTTTGACCGGCTACTAGGTATTTGGCGCCTGATCCTGGGCTGTACGCAAAAGCCCTGTATGTCATATCGTTAATCGTGAGGACCGGAGCACCGCTTGCAGCTGCTCCTAGGAGTCTTATCATAGATGTTGCAGCCACTCCATTAGCAATAGTGACAAGTCTATTGGCGTCGCTGTTCAGTGAGACTGTTTCAGGTCCAGAAGGTCCGTCGAAAGTGATTACTCCGCCTGGAGTCAGAGTCTGCCCTGAGACAACATAGCTTGTTCCACCATTAGGCGAGTATGCTTGGCCGTCCACCGTCAGCACAGGCGGTGCTGTAATGGTGTCGAGACCAGTCCTGTGGCCAGCTGCACCACTACTCGGCTGCACTACGCCGTTGATCAAGACATCTGCGCCATCCGGTGATAATGAGATAGTCGTGCCGGACACAAAGATGGCGCCTTCCGGAGTCAGAAATTGACCAACCACATTATAGGTGCTTCCTTGATTAGCCTTGTACACTGTGCCATCGAAGGTGAGGAGAGGCGCTGGCGAGATGATAGGAGGCGAGAGATCTCTTGTCTGGCCGTTGACAATGACTCGAGTTGCATCTGCAGCTAAGTTTATCGTTGTACCAGACACGACGATTCGACCACCAGGCGTCAGTGTCGAACCGCCGATATTGAATTGCGTTGCAGCATTTGCCGTGAAGACGTCTTCGCCAATCGTGACCAAGGGTATGTTGGCAAGGGCACCCGGATTTGCAGTCACTGCCGCGAGGTGTGTCGTCGCTCCACCGACAACTACGGCTGCGGCGCCTGAGAGCAGAGCCACTCGTTTTCCGTCGATCGTGATGGCCGGTCCGCCAGCAACGGCAGTCTGTCCTCCTATGACTATGGCAGTCGGAGTCTGGCCACCTATGATGGTGCCCGTGACCATTGTGCCACCAATGTTGAACACGGCCTTTGAGTCGCCATTGCTGGCGAAACCACTGCCTTGAAGAGCTTGTGCTTGGCCTCCTTTGGATCCTTGCCCTGCTTCGACGTGGTCGGGCCCAGCGCCTTGGGTGTCGGATGAATGTCCTATATCATTGTCTTCACCCGAGTGTCCAACGCTGCCGCTACCGGCAGACTCATGACCATTACTTCCGCTACCACCTTGACTGCCAGTCGCCGAGCCTCCATCACCTTGACCATTTTCCTCTTGAGCGTGTCCATCGTTCGTTCCGTCAGAGGATTGATCGCCGGGTTTACTCTGCCCTCCCGTCGAGCCGACGGCGCCATGACTTCCTCCGTCCGTGATTGAGTCAGGTACAGCTCCAATGATAGCAGCTATCGCTGATGCTGTTGCATCGCTCGAACCTGCGTGGACCCCCTGACCAGCCGTCTTTTGTGCCTGTTCAAGAACGTCCAACGCGTTCGTCGGGGAAGCAGCGCCTATCACCGCGGAAAGCAGTCTGCCAACATCGTCACCAGCTGGACTGAGGTCGTTCGCTAGCGCAGTAGCAGTGACAGTCTTGCCATCCCACGCTGCTGTTACGACAGAATGTGGCTTTGTAGGATTGACGGGAATATTGAGCGTCACGTCTGAGTGTAGCAGGTGGGCTACGAAAGGGACATCGACCAACCGGCTACCGTCTGCAGTGTGGACATTATTAGGAACAGGAGTCGTGGTCACTTTGGCGACACGGGTCGGAACGTCCAGAGCAGCGGCAGAAACTTCAATGCTAGGCGTCAGAGGCACCCAGAAAGTGCCTGCATCTGTTGGCGTTGTCCTTAGTGTTGATAATCCTGATGGTAGTGTGGGCGTGATTGTCTGGAGTGCTGACTCTGGCCCTTCCACGCCCTTGCCAAGCACAGCCTGGGCCGCCGCAATCTTCTTCAAAACCACCACGACTGTTGGTTCAGCGACCCAAGTTCCCGGCGTTGCAGTAGCCTGACCGACGGCCTGTAGAAACGCAAATTGGAGCTTACCAACCACGCCATCGTTAGTAGCTACTGGTGTGTCAAGGTTCCTGCCTTTGTACTCGAAGCTGTGAGCCTGGATCAACCGATGTGTAGTAGTCCTTTCGATACATTCCACCTGGCCATCATAGTGCCGGCTGGACCGCTTGCTGACTACCTCATATCTGCTGAAATGGACTACGGGAGTTCCCGCAGCGATAGTCTCATTTGATTGTCCAATGGTAAGAGCTGCCGGTGTTGGTGTGGTAACGATGTTAGGTACCGATCCGGTAGAGCTGGTGGCATTGATCGACTTGAATGCAGTCTGCTCGACTGTAGTTGTCGCCGCTGCGATTGGTGTGGGAGTATTCCAGCAAGAGTAGGAAAGCTGTGTCTCGTTGGCCACGGCATTGAATGCAGTAGAGGATGTGCATGTTGGATCGGCGACAGCAGATGTCACATCGAAGGTCGTTTCTGCGGGTAAGAGAGTCCAACCTGTGGCAGTCGCGTTGTCACCAAACTGCACAAGAAAAGTAGACTCAACCTGAGTATAGGTCTTGGAGTACCACCAATCCAGTGAAGCATCGAGAACATTCACAGTCGCGCCGCTGCAAGTGCCATTTCGAGGGGGCCGAGGGTGCCCAGATTGATGGATATGTGGAGCAGTCCCATTGCGAGTAGGTTGAGGTCGTCCAGACTGTGAAATCGTCGGCGTAGCCTCATTCCGAGTAGGCCGATGTGGTTCAGACTGTCGGGTAGGCGGCGCAGTCCCGGTAGGAGCGTATTGAGAGGGCGCAGAAGTACCGTTGAATCCCGGATCGTACGTATGTTCGGGAGCAATGGAATAGGCTGTAGTCAAAACGGGCGGAGTCGGGCTCCCCGGCCTTGATATTGATGTCAGTATAGCTGTAGCTGAAGCAGGTCGCTCAGCAGAGGGAGCGACATTGCTGGTGGACGTTGACAACGATGAAGAGTACGGCAAAGGAAGGTTCCCAGAAGATAGGGTTGCCTGTGAGCTAGACGATAGCGGGAAGGGCGCTCCCTTTGGATACTGTCTTGGTTGTCGCAGCTGTCCATATGGCCCTCTGAATGGTCCTCTGTAAATGTGATCGGCCGCAGCCGAGCCAAGTAACGAAGATACCGTGACGACTGCCGTTAACGGCACCATCGTACCTCTAGCTTTGGCCAGAAAAGAATGTATATGCCAATGGACATCGATGCATCGACCTCATAGCATTTCGGGGTTGTGCCTGGCGGATCCGACAGGTGACAGGCTTAGGATGTGATGGAGAACAGAAAGTAGCGGATGTGCAGTGTGAACTAGAATGTAGGCTTAGCGAAGAGTAACAAATGCAAGTCCAGGTTGTGATGACTCTAGCAACGAACAACGCCGACCCGAATGCTAGCGACAGAGCTGAGAGTTGGGAAGCATAGTTCTTGATACGCCATCGTTCCAGATTCCGGCGTACTAGCAGGCATTCTTGCATGACTCTCGCGTGCTCTCACGACCGCTTGGACGGGTCGTCCGATTGTGGCTGTCGGAAGCAAGGAAGTGTTGCAACGATAGTAATTGACAGTGGAGTAAGACGACATCAACCACTGATCATGTTGCAAAGCCATGCATTCCATGTGCAACGACGACTGGATCGGGCAGATGTAGCCCCCTCACGTGTGATTACAGCTCTCTTCGTTCATGCACGACAGAGTCGAGTCCAAAATAGGAACTTGGGCGGGTAACACTGCATCGCTAGCTTACGGCGTTCTGTGAGTGTGTTTGCGGAGAGCCAGGCGTGCCAGGATTCTGCCGCGAGTGTGTCTGTGGTATGATCGTCTAGGTTTCCTCGGGCATGCAGGCTTGGAACTCATCAGAAGTGCAGATGCCACTCGCAGGCGCAGCACGGGCGCGGCTATGCAGAGCTCCAAGCTATAGAACATTACGGCTGTCTCGTGAAGAGCCGATTCACAGTACTGTAGTGCAGGCCGTGGCTATGACAATCATTCTCGTGTGCCGGCCGATGGCGATGCGTGTGGTAGCGAACACCGGCGGCACTCACTGGAACTTCTGCGCGGAGGATGGCAGCCATGAATGGATGCACGTGCCGGCTCCATCCATCGCGCTGACGATGCGTCTTTTGTTGTACATGTAGGTGAATACATGTACTGCATGTCGCCAGGCGTCGAATGCAAATGCTCGCCTGGAAGACTGTCTGCGCTTGATGACACGAGCACGAGCAGATGCATGTTGTCGTCATCAGCGAGGTCCTGACAGCGTGTCGCCGCCCACCTTGCGGCACCCCCACCCCTCCTACCCCCTTCTTCCTAACACATGTGAAGGCGAATATCGGACGCGAAGAGCTCCTGGGTGCCCCGAATGTTGCTTTCGACACGTCTAGCCTAACCTAACGTGGCTGCTGCTGGCACAGGTCGCAGGGATGCCCCAGCACCCGGCAGCCCGTACGGAAGCGACCATTCGGGCATAATGTCTTGGCCGACCTCTGGGCCCCACAACAAGCGACCGACAAGGCGCTGAGGAGTAATCCTCGCCTTCTGCGGCTCCTGCTTCTCTTCTCCATGTTGTCGTTCAGCGGGCGTGCAGCGCAGGTACGCGTTTGATCGTTGAATCCGGGCGCTGTCCTCGAAGCACACCCGTCGACCACATCCAGCAGCCAGGCGCGCGGGTCTGTACATCGTGGCCCCACCTCCGCCATGCACTCCTCAGCGCGCGCGCTGTCCTTGCCCAGCGCAGTCCTGGCGCTGTGCGTGTCCTACGTCCTTGGACACGCCGAACAGCTGTTGGAGCCACGCAGTGCGAACACCGCCTCGATACCAGCGCCCATCTTCATTAGTCCAGACGAGAACTGGGATGGCATTGATGGGAGCTGGTCAACATTCACGCTACGACTAGGAACGCCATCCCAGTATGTGCGCACATACTTGTCCTTCGCGTCCTATCAGACGTTGGCCATACTACCCCAAGGATGTCAGGCGGCGACAGATCAAGAGGCGTGTGCAAATGCAAGAGGTTGGCTCTTCAATGAGTCGGCATCGTCGACGTTCGACAGGATTGGCATATACGACTTGCACGTTGGGAGGAACCTTGGATTCGACAGCAACGCGATATACGGATATGATACCGTGGGACTGGGAGGCCAGGGCGACGAAGGACCGACCTTGAAGAACACCACCGTTGGCGGAATGGCAGTGGAGGACTTCTACTTGGGTGTCTTTGGAGTCAATCCCAAGCCGACGAACTTCACGAGCTTCAACGACCCGTCACCTAGCTACATGACGTTGCTGAAGGAGCAGGGTTATATCCCGAGTCTGTCGTTTGGATATACCGCTGGCGCTATCTACCGATTTACTGGTGTCCTGGCATCGCTCGTCCTTGGTGGTTACGACACATCGAAGTTTGTTCAGAACAACATTACGTTCAACTTTGCTGCCGATAATGACAGGGATATCGTGGTTGCTATACAATCGATCAGTACACCTTCGTCAATCGAATCAAATCCGACGCCGACTGAGCTACTCCCCAACGCAGTTTACGCATACGTTGACAGTACAGTAGCCCAAATTTGGTTGCCCATCGAAGCGTGCCGAGCGTTTGAGCAGGAGTTTTCACTCGTCTACGATAATTCTACAAAACTTTATTTGGTCAACGAGACTATGCACGATATTTTACTACAGAAGAACCCCAACGTAACCTTTTCGCTTGGACAGACCTTGACTGGTGGATCGACAGTACAGATCACATTGCCATACGCTGCTTTCGATCTACAGGCACAACCGCCCTACAGAGGTCTGTCAAACACGACACGATACTTTCCTTTACAGCGAGCACAGAACGATACACAATACACGCTTGGACGCACGTTCCTGCAAGAAGCTTACATATCGGTCGACTGGCAATCTGGACTGTTTAATGTTTCGCAGGTGGACTGGGTTGCCGCTCCCGAGCAGCATCTTGTTCCGATAACACCTGGCGAAGACAATGGAAATAATGGAGGTGGTTCAGGCGGGTTGACAACGTCTGGTGGTCCCGCCAGCGGCCTCGCCACTGGTGCCAAAGCTGGGATTGCTGTCGGCGCAGTCGCAGGTGTTGCAATCCTTGTCATCCTAGGTGTCTTCTTTGTGCGCCGAAGAAAACAGTCGGCGACAGTCATTGACCATGAGAACTCAAATTCGAGTGGAGATAACGTTGGGGTAATAGCACGACACCGGAGCACCAAAGTCTACCCGAAGGCAGAGTTAGAGGGATCCTATGCGCCAATGATAGAACACAAGCGGCTTCTTTCTGCTCACGCATCCACCGCTCCTGGTACTCCTGGCTCGCCGTCGAGCGGGGGTTATTTTCCTGCCCGCGTCTCAACACCGACGTCAACGGGTGAAGCGACGCACTCCAGCGCTCAAAGCGGGCAACCATTCTCACCGTTAGGTGCTACTGCCAGTGAGGCGGACAGTCGTGAATTACAAGTTCACGAAATGCCCGGTGACATGCCTACTATCAAGGAGAAAGACGGCAGAGCATTGAGTGAGAAAGAAGCGATGGCAAGACGGGAGAGGGTCTACAACGGCGTTGAGTCATCCTCTGGAGCTGCCCCAGTCGTCAATGAAGGCATTCGCGAGCCTCGACGAGTGAATCCTGACGAAATTGTTGCCGCCGGGCGAGCAATCGAACCTCGAGACAAGACACTGCACCGGCAATTTTCTTTCGAGGCAGACGGCGAACGACATATTTGAGTGGATTTTCTTTTGATTTCAACGACCTGGTATTAGCGAGCAAGGCGTTGGTGGCATTACTTGGACAACAGCACGTTACTGGTATACTGAACGGCGAATACTGTGAGGCCACTGATCGGCTTAACATTAATGGCTCGCAATTGTGCAAATAGGACTTGACGTCATGAACTTGAATGTCTCAGAGCAGCGCTTCTACATCGTACGAATGGCCTTGTGCATCGGGACTTCTCGCAAATTTCTCATTAGCAAGAGCCACACCTGGTAGTTCATCGGTAGAAACATTACAACAATTCTGGAGCACGCGACGCCATCGGTACCTGCGTGGATCGTCGCGATCATCCCGCTTCACTGAACTCTCCACATGACATCGATATTCGTCATTACATGTCGAGCTCGACACTTTTCACGCCATAGGTACAAGTACCTCTTTCAACTTCATTCTTAGCATCTCAGAAACTGTTAGTCACAACTTCATCTTACAACTGCAATCGAATCGCCTCAACGGGAACAAATTCCAGTAGAAATACCGACCAAAATGTCTGCAGAATACCAAGGCCAAGATCCTCTGGAGATCGCAAAGCAAGCCGAACGCGACCTCAATACCCAACAAGCTAAGGGCAACACCAAAGACCAGAACTCCAACCTCAGCGACAGCGGTTCGTTCTCCTCAACTCCTAGTGCACTCTACCCCGACTAACAACTTTCCGCCAGCTCGCGAATCCGGCGTCAACGAGAACGTTAGCACCAAATTCCCCGGCTCAACAGTCCAGATTGGCGGCCAAGGCGCCGGCGACAACCGCGAAATTCCACTCGAGGAGGGCGGTAGCATCAGACCAGACACCGGCAAGCCTACGAAAGCAGGCGACTTCGAGGGCATTGGCGGCCCCGAGGATAAGGCGAGAATCTATGCGGACCAGAACGGAGGCGACGATGCCGTGAGGGGTAATATCAGACAGGGTGGTGAGACGATAAGGCCTGGAGGTGGAGATTCGAACGAGAGTCAGGGAGGTACGGGAGGTAGGACTGCGTAGATGAGGAGTCTGTAGCAGGAATGCTTCAACGGTTTCCATGCGAAGTGGCATATCGGAGAGCATGGCTTGAACGCCGTCTATGATCGCTCTTAGTATCAGTACATTTGTACCTCAATCAGCGCTCTTCCAATCCCGCCTTCCATGCCCGGGACACCATGATTCTCGACTTCGTAGGCTACTGCGCCCTTTTCTCGACATGCTGCTTTCAGACCATCCACGGAGCCGCCGACGCCGAAGTACATTCGTTTTGCGCCCATGATGGCTTTTGCCATTTTTGCACGCCTGAGCAGGATGGCAAGCAGATCAACAAATGCCACTGTCGAAGCGGGGCTGTAGATCGTCTCTGCGGCGAGGATGACGAGTCCCATGTCTGGTGCGGATTGTGGGATGAGATCTGCAAGCTCTGATGACCATGGACCCGAGAGGAAGTTTAGCGTGATATTCTTAGATGTCAGGTCTGCTTTGAACCGCTGCACCAGGTCTGGTGTTATTTCGAGGTCGCCTTGAAATCCGGCTTCAGAGGTGTCTAAGTCCTGGATCTGGGAGCTCGCGGCCCAGGTCAGGAGCATGTTTGGAAGTGTCACTAGGCGTAATACTTCTTCGTTGTAGTCTGCGAGCGTGAAGGTAAGTCCAGTCACTGTGGTTTGCGTGGCATGCCGAAGCAGGATAGACGTAGGCAGGGCGCTGCCAGCTCCTAACTACAGCGATAATCAGCGTAGCGAGAAAGACCAGGGGATCGGAGCCATGCCTCAACGATTTGATCGCATCGCACAAGCTCATCAATGTCTTTTCGAGGACCGCGGTCTAATAACAGACTGGCGAGGTCTATTGAGCACTCCCATGTTTTGAAGCCGCCCTCGTAGACTCCAGCTCGAAGATCTGAATTCTCAAGCTGGTCGATGACTTGGTCGCTTGAGCTACCATCTTCGCGCAGGAGCTGCAGCCGGACATCGAACAGCTCTCGTCGAGGAATAAGTGCGATGCGTCCCAATGGTGATTCGATTTTGACATTGCTGTAACTGATTCTTTCAGGTAGTGTTGCGAGCTGGAGGTAAGTTAGTTTTAGGTCGCGATGCACCGTTCGAAAGAAGGCGATGGTGAGCACCAAGCCATAGAGAATGCTGAACAGTAGGGGAGTTTATCGTGCACAACACTTTGCATGATAATGAGAGATGCGAATCTGCATACCTACCAGCTCGTCCAGCTGGTGTTGTTTCGCAGGAACGGTGTTTTTAGCAGCGGCAGCGGACTTGTTCATGATGCCATCCCCTGTATCCATGACCCCGTCATCATCGCAGCCTTCGTCACTGGCGAATCCGAACTGGAACGCCATATCGGTTGTGCAAAGAAGCTGGTTCTGTATAAGTGATTAGCTTTATGCTTGCCAAGACCGGTATATACCTCTAATGGCGACGACAACGTGCTATATAGACCTCTAGACAGGAAACAAACTATAGAAACTTACTCGCAAGAACGCTCCCTATAGTTCTAACTAGGCTGTTGATTATGTTCGGTCGTCGTAAGCGCAAGAGAAGTACTCGAACTGGTGCATAAACTCTGGAATATCACTCATGCAAAACGAGCACCTTCGTATGTGTGCGAGGGTTCGATCGGCGGAAAAGTAGTTTCCTGCAACCTGCATAGAAATTCCTGGAGCCTGATCCACTTTTTACTCCGAGACTGGCTAGACTCGTAAGACGGGAATATCGTCGTAACTCCATCGATCGAGAGGAGCATGCTCGACATAAGGGTACATAAGCTCGAACAGGGTCGTTGTGTTGCCATTGGAAGGAAGCACGTGTCTTCCGAAACTCGAGCATATAAGGACTCGTCATCGCCAGGCAAACGAAAGCAAAACACTGCCGTCTCGTTCATCGTCTCCACACTACAAGACATTGAACGTCACCGCATCCAGACTGCAAGATGTCCTTCGCACCACAAGAGCCGTACCAGCCATATGCTGCTCTCCATGCAGAGACAAAAGGCCCTGGCGACCAACGGCCAAATGCTCTGCAAATCGTCAAAGACCTCGACGCCACCGGCAAGCTGAAGGGGAAGACAGTCCTCATCACAGGTTGCTCGGCTGGCATTGGCATCGAGACTGCACGTGCTCTCTTCGAGACGGGCGCAAAGCTCTTCCTGACAGCACGCGATATACCCAAGCTGCAGAAGGTCATCGAGGACATTGTCTCCAACGGTCAAAACAAGGACACCCCAAGGCCTGAGGCCGTTGAGATCCACCTGGACTCTCTTGAGAGTGTTCGTGCCGGAGCTGAGGACTTCAAGAAGAGATCCAGCCAGCTCAACATTCTGATCAACAATGCCGGTGTGATGGCATGTCCTTATGGTACTACCAAGGATGGCTTCGAGACTCAGATCGGCACGAATCACATGGCTCACTTCCTCCTCTTTCAACTCCTCAAAGTAAGTACCGCAGCCACGATCCGAACTCCATCCTAACCCACCCTCCAGCCCCTCCTCCTCCAATCCGCCTCCAAGGACGGGATCACCAGCCGCGTGATCTGCGTCTCCTCCGCCGGCCACCGTTCCAGCGGAATCAACTTTGACGACATCAACTGGACCAAACCCGACTCTTACCAAAAATGGATCGCCTATGGTCAGAGCAAAACCGCCAATATCTATATGGCGAGTTCCATCGAGCGACACTACGGCTCGCAGAACCTGCGCGGTCTGTCGCTGCATCCCGGTGGGATCCAGACAGAGCTGGGACGCCATTTGAATCAGAATGATTATGCGGCGTTGAACTTTGATAAGTGGAAGAACATCATGAAGAGTCCGGCGCAGGGTGCTGCGACGCAGGTCTGGGCGGCGCTTGAGCCGCATTTTGAGAGGGCCAACGGGGGCAGGTATCTCGCTGAGTGTGGTGAGTCTGGTCCCATGCCGGATGGTGCGGGAGTCGGTTCTCCGGGTTATAGTGCCCATGTATACGATCCCGAGGCCGAGGAGAAGTTGTGGAAGTTGAGTTATGAGGCTGTGGGGTTGCCTGTGGAGGATTAGGGCATGAAGTTGCCATCTCGTGGATACAAATGGAAAATTTTCTCGGATCCTTAGTATATACACGTCTTCTCTCACCGTTCTCACTATACCACAGACCTGTCAAGCGGCGCAGGACCCTCATTGTCCTTCCGCGCAGGTCTCGCGAGTGGACCACCGAGCTCAGCCTCCAACCCATCTGGAAATGTTCTCGACACAGACGGTCTGTCTGGGTAGTACCTATACACAACAGCACACAGCACCCCGACTGTGGCTACGAATGATCCCTTTCATATGAACGTTAGCAAAATGACCCATTGACTTCCTCTAATTGGCTGGAGCGATACTACGTACGACTAAGACACCACCCCAAGCTGGCTTGAAGTGTGTGTATTCCTCTGGGGTGAAGATTCCGAGAATGTCGTTGTCTTCATGAACGGGCTCGCCGTAGTTGCGGCGTTCTTGCTTGTCCCACCAGTCGGCGTGTGGGTCGCGGAACTGGCGCTTGATGGGGAGAGCGGAGGTGAGGGAGGGATCCGGGTAGTTTCCGTTCTGTGAGCAACGCAGTCAGTAGGTGATACTGATGATGTAGCCTATTGTCTGTTTCTTTCGCTGCTGTATGTGCTCTGCCATGTTCGATTCATCGTGTCTTCCTCCTCTTCTCTCTTCAACATCGGGGCATGCCTACCATGTTCGGGTCCTCGCCTTGACCGCCGAGAAGCGTGACGTCTTCCTGCGCTTGTTCCGCCTGCGCTGGCGACTTGCTGTCTGTAGCTGGGTTGGGAGCTACAGTAGCATAGCTGCGTGGTGCGAATCGGGAGATGGTCGATGGGCGGACAAACTGGGCTCGCGGTGCCACGCGCAGGGCTGAGCGGAGACTGGCCATGATTGCTGTGATGTGTTGGTAGTTTGACCGGATTGCTGGTGACAGAGACGCTCCGGCGCGCGTCAATGGGTGATGTTCAGCGATGCTGTCGAAGCAGAGGTGCTGGGCTCGGTTTGGACGGCAGCTTCCCGCGCTTTCCAGGATTCGGCCGGGCCCCTCGCGGCATCGCGTGAGCAAGTCACAGACGGGATTTCAACGACATTTCTTCGACATCACACTGCAACACGTAGAAGGCTTCAGTGAGACGGTACTAGCGGAGGATATTGTCAGGCCAGTAGGCATCGAATGGATCGATCAGGCTGATACTTGATATGACGCGTGCAGCAGGAGAAGTGGCTGTTCTCGATGAACGCGACGATTGCTCCGGACGCGGAGGAAACATGTGCCCAGTCGTCGGCGTCGCAGCAGCATGATTCAGCACCCACATCCCAGGCACCCGATATTGGTACACCACCCATCAAATCCGAGGAAAATGGCGACCCCAACGCCGACGATGCGGCGAATGCGATCGACGCCAATAACGACGACGACGACGAGAACCAAGCGACCCTTCGACCTGCACCACAGCCCAGCGCGAAGAGGAAGGAGTCGGAGGCCCAGCTCTCGACGCCTGAACCCGGCGATAAACCCCCTAATAAGAAGCCCAAACGCGGCAAGTCTCCTCCGTGGGACTTTGGCGAGGCAAAGATCGCTACGTTGAAGACAGCAGACGGACGGCGAATCTCTGCGCGTGTAAACACTGCAACACCGCAAGCGAGCGAGCCAGCCAGTGAGGCAGAAGGACGGGGCCGCAGTGACAGTCAGCCCACGTCTGCACGCTCAAGGCAGCCAAGCCCGCCGTGGAGGAAGTTTGAGGCAGAAGGGCCGACCACTGTTGTAGTCGACGGCAAGCGTAAGAGCGGTCGTGTGAATAGGGAGCTGGACGATGCGCCGAAGCGGGTAAGTCCGCGCAGTAAGAAGCAGGTCGACAAGCTGGGTACGCCACAGAATGTCGAGAAGAAGCCAGTCGCAGCCAAAGTCATGGGCGGAAGCAATAAGAAGGCAGAGCCGGATGGGAAGAAGCTGGTGAATGGACACACGACCGGATCCGCTCTGGACAGGCATTCAGCGTCCACAGCGAGTGCTAAGAAGATCGCTGAGCTCAAGGCCCAAATTGCTGCGCTGCAACCAACTAGGACCTTTCCAGTAGCCGAGACCAAGCCTGCAGTACACAAGCGCAAAGCGAGCAAAGATGCTATGCAGGTTGACCCTCCAGCATCGCCGCCCGTCAACCGTAAGATGCAGCGAGTGAACAATGCTGCAGCCTCGTCACCGAAAACTCCATCGAAGCCATCGCCCAGGATCAAGCTAAAGTTCAACCCGTCGAGACACAACATTCCGCCGCCGCACCCGCTTGCGAAGCCACCGACTCCTCCTCGACCGCCACAGCTATCCGTCTACCAGGTCATAGAAAAGTATGAGCTACAAGAGATGCAACAACCGTACATGGAGAACGATAAGGGACCACCGAACGCGGAGTATTTTGTTCAGAAAGCGGCCAAGCAAGCAGTGGAAGAGGGTCAGATGCGGATACGACTCTTGGCCGAGGCACAACCTGGAGGCATTCTGAGCAAGCAGCAATGCAGCATATATCAGGAGGAGCGCCAGATGGAGCCTCCTCAGCAATACGGCCACTACGACCATGTAGTAGCTCACGCATTGTGGCTGAGGCAGCTACAGCTTCGTGAGAAAGCGCAGCATCGAGCTCAGGCAAAGAAGATCGCCTTCGAAGCGCTTGAAAAGTGGAAAGAACGAAATGGACCCACCGAAGAGGACATCGTGGCTGAAGAGAACAAGCGGTTTGATTTGATTAAGAGACAAGTAATCGCGGACATGAAAGCCAAGTGGGAAATGGTCGAAGCGTACGTACAAGATGCAAAGAAACGTGCCTGGGAAGCAGAGCAGGAACGGATACGAGCCGAGAAGCTCCAAAAGAAGCTCGAGTACAGCGAGAACCTTCTGGCGAAGCAACGAGGAGAGCAGGACAGCGACATCGACATCGACATGGACGAGGATAGCACTGGCGACGTTGATGATTCAGATGCCGAGGATGAAGCCCAGGAAGAGGGGGAAGAGAATATGAGCGATTCGGAAAGTGAAGCAGACCAGGACGACGCTGAAGAAGGCGGCGAAATGGACGAAGATGCTTTGGCGGCATACTTGGCACAGCGGGAAGCCGAGCCTTCTGACAAGACGAGCGACGATGATGACGATGGTGACGATGAAGACGAGGATGCAGACGAAGACAAAGACCTGGGAGATGTCGGACTCGGCGCCACGCTTGGATACAGTAACGCGAACAGCGGAGCTGATACCGACGTGCCTGAGCAAGCTAATGCTGCGGACGTTGGAGAGGATGCCGTTCAATCGCGTGCACACAGACGAAGCCGAGCAGCAGGCTCCGCATCGCCCCCGCGCGAGGAAATCGCAGCCGAAGAGCATCTCTCCTCTGACGAGTCTGTGGATATGGACTCAGATAATTACGATTCTGACGAAGACATGAGTAGCACTGATGACGGAGCCGGCCACGACGATGACGATAATAACGATGCGGAAAGTGAAGACGGCGGTGGGAACACGTCCATAATGAAGAGCTCACTGCTCGGCTTCTACAGTGCACAAGAACTCCGCGACCAAGCTGGAGGTCTTCCCACACCTATGACTAGCGTGGAAGGTGGCGGCGAAGACGCTGAGAATGCGAGGTCAGGCTCGGAGGCATCATCTGGCGAGAAAGCTGATGTCGACATGAGCGTTGACGAGGTGGAGACTGCCGAGCGCTCTGTTGAAGACATAGCCATGGATCCTCAGCCAGAAGCAGCGGTCCGCAACGAGGCCCCGAACGACGCGGACACCAAAGGACATCATGGCGATGATGTTGGTGGCGATGTCGAGGAAGTTGGAGACCATACGACGAAGAATCTTGTGCCGGTACCAAGTCTTTTGCGCGGCACATTGCGCTCGTACCAGCACGCTGGTCTGGACTGGCTTGCTTCCCTGTACCGAAATGGCACCAATGGAATCCTCGCAGACGAGATGGGACTCGGCAAAACGATTCAGACCATCTCCGTCCTTGCTCATCTGGCGGAAGTGCACGAGGTCTGGGAAGCGCATCTGGTCATTGTGCCAACTTCTGTCATCCTGAATTGGGTCACTGAGTTCCAAAAGTTTCTTCCCGGATTCCGAGTCCTCGGCTATTACGGTACTGCAGAAGAGCGTCAGCAGAAGCGCAAAGGTTGGACAAATGACCCGCATCATGAGAACAAGGACAAGCGAGGATACAATGTGGTCATTACAAGTTACAATGTTGCGATGCAAGACATCAATGCGATCCGAAACGTGCAATGGCATTATCTCATCTTGGACGAGGCCCACAACATCCGCAACTTCAACAGCCAGCGTTGGCAGGTGTTGATACGATTGAGGACGAGGGCGCGTCTGCTGCTAACTGGAACCCCTCTGCAGAACGACCTCGCGGAGGTCTGGTCTTTGCTTACCTTCTTGACAGCGGGGGATGACGATCGATCACACGGCGAGCTTGAGGAGTTCCTTGGCCATTGGAAAGACCCTGTCAAGGAGATCTTCGACCAAGGGGTGCAGAAGATTTCCGAAAATGCCCAGCGTGTCGTAGATCAGCTTCACGTTTCTCTGCGGCCATTCCTGCTTCGACGCAAGAAGAGCGAAGTTGAGAAAGACCTGCCCAAGAAGACCGAGAGTGTCGTTGTGTGTAAGCTCAGCAAGCGGCAGCGCCAG
The DNA here is from genome assembly GCA_002116355.1 of Dothistroma pini CBS 116487. Classification (NCBI taxonomy): domain Eukaryota; kingdom Fungi; phylum Ascomycota; class Dothideomycetes; order Mycosphaerellales; family Mycosphaerellaceae; genus Dothistroma; species Dothistroma pini. The sequence goes on along the minus strand of KZ108372.1, from coordinate 91,331 downwards.
CTGTACCAGGACTACATGGGTCTTGCAGAGACGAAGGCTACTCTGGCCAAAGGAAGCGGAGTGCAAGCAGGTGCAGTCTTGCTGAGCTTGCGAAGAGTGTGCAATCACCCAGACTTATTCGATCCAAGACCAATCCAAACCAGCTTCGCCATGGAGTTCAGCCCGCTCGAAGGCTACAACTCGAGAGAGGGTTTGATCAGACGACTCCTCGGCGTGGCAGAGGAATGTCCAAAAAGCTTGCTTCTCATCAGCCGCGAATGTCAAAAGCGTGCGGCGGTGCAGCGCAGCAAGCGTCTCTCTGCCTCAGGCCTTCTGCAGCGTCAGGTCGATGGTACCCAGGCAGACGTGATCGACGAGTCCCCTGATCCTGCCACATTGGCTGGGGCAAGAGCATTGTACCGACTTCGCCAGCGTAACCAGCGGTTACGGCAGATGCGGGCCTGCATTCAAGTGACCGACTCTGCCACCAATGCTGCACCAATCTATGGCGCGGACCTTCGCGAGCTTGTCACTACTCAACGGTATGGAACTTATCTGTTTAGTCCACGCACACCGGTGACACCTGACTACCGGTACCTGCAAGGGTGGATGACGCAGGGCCATATGCCGTTGAGGTTCGAACATCCTGTCGACTGGCATCTAGCCGCAAGTACCCGTTTGCAGCAAGATATCGCCACCCATGACAGCTATGCCGAGCGATTGCAGGAGACCATCGTCAGATTTGCGTTTGTGCCTCCTGCGGTGACTGTTCCGATAATTGATTATGCCATCCCAGCACCCGTTCAAGAAGCTCTAAGGGGCACGCCCGCATACCCCACCGAGGGCGACTGGGGTCACGAGGCACGAATCAGGACATCAATCGCTTTCCCCGATAGACGACTTCTGGTGTACGACTCCGGCAAACTCCAGCGTCTGGTGTATCTTCTGCGCGAGCTGCAGGCCAAGGGATCTCGAAGCTTGATCTTCACACAGATGACCGGCACTTTGAACGTGCTCGAGCAGTTCCTAAATCTACTGAACTTACCGTACCTGCGTCTGGATGGCAGCACGTCAGTTGAGCGCCGCCAACTTTACTCTGCCGAGTTCAACCGCCCAGACTCGAAGTATCAGTGCATGATTTTGTCTTCACGAGCTGGAGGTGTCGGTCTGAACTTGACCGGCGCATCTTCTGTGATCTTCTATGATCTTGACTGGAACCCTCAGATGGATCGGCAATGCATGGATCGCGCACATCGCATCGGTCAAGTCAGAGATGTCGAGGTATACAAGATGGTCAGCGAGAAGACTGTTGAAGAGAACATTCTTCGACGAGCCAATCAGAAAAGCTTGCTTGATCAGACCATTATTCAGGAAGGCCACTTCACCACTGAGTACAGCCGCAAGCGCGATGATGACCTTGAAGGCGATGACAACGTCGCCGCCGCCATTGATAAGTTCCTGGGAGGCGAAGACAAGACTAATACCAAAGCGCTTGAGTCGGTTGAAGACAGAGAAGATGTGCAAGCGGCGCAGCAAGCAGCCAAGGAGGACCGCCAAGACGACGTTGACTTTGCAGAACGCCCATCAAAAGGACCATCCAAGGCCAATACTCCTGGTCCTGGCCTTACTGATGAGGAGCTTCGTGATGACGACCAACTGCAAGGGCATGTCGACAGGTACATGATCAAGCACATGGAAACTTGGCTCAATGACTGGGTGTATGTGCCTCCACCAGTGCGGAAGCTGGACAAACATGGACGAGATCCTTCACATCGCCCGAAGCGGAAGCGGTAAATGTTTGGCTTTACACGCCCTTTGTTGTATACCATAGACCTCGGAGTTGAGAGTTCTTGTATATCATTGACCGCAGAAAAGGAGGAGCATGCATGAACAACAGCACAGCATAGCGAAGAAGGCGTTTGACAGTCTTTGTGGCGAGATGCATGACTAACACCTTTGTAGTATACAGTAAGAATCGAATATTTGCAAAGGCAATTGGAGGTGCCGTGGAATTTGGTCCTGTTGGACATCTGCCTGAAAGCTGCTGCTACTAACGAGGCGTAGTCACTTGTCGACAATGCCTATAAGGTTGACACTAGGCATTTCCTAGCAATGCCGTAGTTCCACTTCATGGCCGAAGGACTGCGGCGTGGTCGAGCGCCAGCAAGCTGTCACTATAGACCGAATACGGGCTGACCATGAGACAGACACGGCTGGACCGCCCTCTGCCATTGCAACCATCCCCATGTCCCGCCATCCATCTCCTCTAACCCAACGCCGGCAGCATATCCTTCGAAACAACAATTGGCTCATACAAATTAATAATCGAACTATCATTAGAAGGCGCAACGTTCGAAATCTTATCCCCCGCTTCATGCCGCCACTTTTTGACATCTATCGTTCCATCCGCCTCCACGGGCACGGAGCAGTACATGCAACTGTGATCCCCAGCAGTGAAGAAAACCCAGACCCTATCTGCGAAAGCGCAGACTCGGAAGTTGCCGCGCAGGGAGTAGGCTTTCTTATCGTATTGGACCCGTTTTAGGTCCGTCTTGGGGACGGAGGCAGGGCCGTGTGCCATGGCATCGCCGGTCGCATCAGTTTTGACGTAGCCATCGGAAGTGAGGTTTATGTAGGAGTAGCAGATTCGAGAGGACATTTTTTGGAGGATGTAGAAGATGTAGAGTTTTCGATCTTTGGATTTGCTGTCGGTTGTGATGATGCCTTGGATGGGAAGGGTTTCGGATCCAGGGCCGTACCAGAGGTGGTCGCTGTCACCAGCGACGGTGAGTCTTGTGGAGGTCCAACTGACGGTGTTGTTGGCGTCGGCGATGCTTGTGAAGGTTTCTTTGGAGACGGTGTTGATGTGCACCTCGTGGGTTTGTGGGTTGTGGGTAAGCAGGTGCACGTATTTAATGAAGTCTGTAGAGCCGTCGAGGACAGAGCAGACGCAATGGCTGCTGGCGTCGATTTGCTTTTGTAGATGTTTGTGCGTGACAACGTTGTTCTCGGTGGTTCTCTTCGACCATAGAGTGTCGCCTTCGGGCTTGAATTCTCCAAGCATCGAGGTCACGTACAGGGAGTCTTTGACCATTGTAACGCTCACTGGCTGGTATTTTCTATCGTTCTCCAACTTGTCAATATCGCCCAGATTGCCCATGTAGTCCCGATTGGGGTCTATGGCAATGACACTCTCTTTCGATTCTAGTGATGCATGATTCCCAAAGCGCCAGACATTGATTCCCTGCTGAAACCAGCCTTTCACAATTTTCTGCTCAACAAATGAGAAGAACCACTGCGTCTTGCTGATGGCACTGCAGTAGGCTGCTGGCGGCCATGGAACGGTCATACCGGCCGGTATCTTGACCTCTTGGTACTTCCAGTCGGCTAGTTCGCCCTTGCCTGCGTTCGCTCCACTTGCCGCGAAGTAGAGACGGACATGTTCCATCTTCCGGTGGTATTCTGGATCAGGATAGCCGTCTTCGAGGCGCAGTCGCGTATGCACAACCATCAGCTGGTCAGACATTGTTGCAGAAGAAGTCCGAACAAGTTGACCACCGAGCAGGGAAGCGGCGGCTACTGGGTCGAATACACGGAAGACGTGTAGACAGCTCCAGCACTCACCGATTGTCCGCGGCCAGGTACGTACTGCAATGCAGCCACAGCGGCGTCTCAGAGCTGAAGAGCTCGTCTCAGAGCTCGTTTCCGGTCTAGTACCATAGACTAGAACCGACCCTCATGCCGCCCCCCCCCCCCCCCCAAAACGTGGCCAGAAGTAGACGATACATATTGACCTCACGCCTCAAAGAGTCAATGGCGGGTTGATTGTGGCCGCAGAATCTGGACCTTGTCACTTTGTGATGTTGGTCCCCGTTGGGAGTTCATCCTTGTTGGGAAGAACGCGATATGCAAGTGCCAAGCCTCAGCGACTCCCGGGACTTTCCATGTGGCTGGCAGCAAAGCTCCGTCTAGCTTCCACTTCAGCTCATGTCTGCACAGTCCAGACAGCATTAGTGGACATACACCTTGGCCCGTTGGCGCATGATGTATGCTGCTTGCGGCGATATATACCATGTCCACCATGGCCAAGGCTCCATTCTTTGGCAACGAGTCCGTTCTGACTCTTCCAGGACCTCACGAAGCCGGCTCCGAGTACCGCCATGACTTCCGCAGTAGGGCGGCCAACCGGTGCTGTCTCTGTCAGTCGAAATGGTTTGGCAACATACTCTTTCAAGATTGATGTGCCCCCTGGAATTGGCAAGGGGAACGAGCCCGAATTGTCTCTTCAATACTCGTCCGGAGCACCAAACGGCATATGTGGCCAAGGCTGGTCGCTTGCGGGACTGGCCAGCATTCGCAGAGGAGTCGTGGCTCACGCTACTGATGGTATCAATGAGCCTGCTTCATACGACCGATCAATCCCTCGATTACTGTTCTCCGGTTCCGAGCTTCTCAACATTACACAGACGCCATATGATACTGCTGGAGCTTCCTACAAGACCGAGATAGATCCCTCGCACACCATCTTCACCCATGATGGTGGTGGGTTCCGCGCGATGGATGGGTCTGGTTATACTTACTGGTATGGATCGTCGAGTAACAGTCGTATAGTCTCACCAGATGGGATTACCATTGAGTGGCTCTTGGACAAGCACTCCGACAGCTTCGGCAACTCTGTCTCATACTCATACTCAGCATCTCCAGGGGCATCTGACGCAAATTCCTCAATGCGAGACCAATGTGCTGCATACATAAATCAGATAAGGTATACCTCGAACCGTCAGATCTCTGGGCGCCGACTCGTTCTCTTCGACTACGAAGCCAGAACCGATCCAGTCGTACATACACTTTTCGGAACACGCGTCATCCACGCGAAGAGGTTGTGTAAGATCGACATCGCTATGGATGAAGCTGATACACAGCCGCCGACGATTATCCGGAGCTACAACATGTCTTATGAGTACTCGAGCAGTAGCGGCTGCTCAATACTGAGTCAGCTCCATGAGCAGAGTGAGCTTGAAAACAAGCCCCCATTGATACCGTCGTTGTTCAAGTACACTGGGGCAGAAGCTCAGTCCGGGCCAATGTTTGAAATGAAAAGCGTGCAGCATCTCTCGAATTCGGGTGATAATGTCAGTGTGATTCCAGTCAATGTTAGTGGACGTTCCCTGGCAGATCTGGTGGCGCTGAAGTATGACCACGATAGTCAACACTATTCATTGAAGACATACCTCGCGACAGATCCGTCCGCGGCACCAGCGGGACGTGGTCAGTGGACAGAATCCAACGGCGAAGGCGCAGAGCTTTCTTTGCCAAAGCTTGGTGGATCGCCTATCATTCTCGGTGCAGATATCAATGGCGATGGGCGGACAGACCTAGTCATCCCGTACGAGAACGGAGCCGGGCAGATGAGCTTTGCAATTTGTCGATCGCTGGGCCAGGGGTACCAATACAAGCAGTCGGACGATATCGACACGGGCATTGGATGGTCTAAGAATCCTAAAATGATTGCCGTCGACCTTGATGGCAATGGAAAGACTGATGTGATTCAGATCTTCGACCACGAATCGAAGTTGTCCTATCGCATCTATTCAATGGTTGGAGCTGGTCCACAGTCAACGGCCATGGAGGCCGGTGCGATAACAACGACCCAGTTCGATTTTACGCAAACTATTGACTGGCGAACGATCAACTTGCAGCGCAATCACTCGCAATGTCTGCTACGCGTGTGGGCCAAAATGCCCGAGCCAGGAGCTTCAGACTCTCGCTGGGAACTGACAGCCACTACTTTCAGTCTGAATTTTGGTCGCTCTGCGATTCCTGATTCAGCGGGGAGCAAGAAGCTATCGTACCTTTCTTCGTGTGTGCTTGGTCACTATGCATCGTCGGATTTCTCAAGCCTCTCCGTCAACATCATGGACCTGAATGGCGATGGGGTCGAAGACATCGTAGTGAGTCAACTCACCTCAGACGATGCCACCTCGAACCTAGAACTCAAATTCAATCTCACAACATTTCTAGGAGATGGGAAGGGTACATTCCTGGCAAATGGTACCTCCCAGGAATTCATATACAAGGGAAGCACGTCAGAAAAGCCCACCAGAGAAGGAGGCAGATACTATGTGATCAATTCTCAGGGTACAGACTTTCCATCATTGGCTTATGTATATCAGGAACAGAGCTCTGGAGACTTTGTTGGGCTGATTGCCACCGGTTCGTGCTCCGGGGCGTTTAAGTCACTAGCTTTCACGAAGATCACAGACAGCAGCAGCCTGCCTAACCAGTCGAGTGCGCTTAGTGCTGCAGATGTGACTGGCACTGGTCTCACCAGCTGGATTTGGTATAGCATGGAGAATGCTAATCTTACTGTGTGCTCAGCGCAGAACAACCGTCCAAAAGCGGATCTGCTCAGTCTTGTGCGGGACCCTATGGGGCTGGAAACTGAGCTAAGCTATCTACCAATGTCTTTCTCTGGCATATATTCTTCGAGTGTCGACTGGCAGGACTACAGCCCCACTGATGGCACCACGGACCACCCCATGCTCGCGGCGCCGACACATATTGTGTGCAGATTAGACGTGACGAATGACCCATCCATCAGTGAGATTCCCTTCAGACACACTCTTAACATGACCTACCGCGGCGCTGCGGTGAGCTCTCAGGGCCGGGGCTGGCAAGGCTTTGCAGAGATGACCATCATTGACAGGACTGCCAATGTGACAACAGTGAGAGCTTATGCTCAGACCTGGCCCTTGAGCGGGAAACAAATTTCAGTGAAAACGTATGAAGGAGACAGGTCAGATAATAGCCTGGTACAAGAGAACAAAGCGAGTTATGCGCCAGTCTCGAAGACCTTAGGCGACTGGAAAATATACAGAGTGGACAAGGAGACCGAGCATCAATTCATGTACCAGGCTGGAAAGATTGCGAAGCAAAGTGGCTCGACCTTCAAATATGACGACTATGGTAACCTCGTTCTGGATGAGACAACCGAATCAGACGGTAGAACACGTTACAATCACTACAAGTGGCTCGACGAAGCCGATGGACGCACCGGCATGATCGTAGCTACGAAGTCGTCAAACAGCGCTTCCAACACGGATTTCAGCTCCTTCCAGATCGGAGATATTTCGCTGAAGACGTTCAAGGGTGAGTTAGGAGGCCTGAGAGTATGATGCCGTTGATACTAACAGTAATGAATGCAGTCAGTAGTCTCCGCTGCGTATACTCGTGAGTGCCCTAGGGATATTCTCCAGACGACAACACTCCATAAAGCAGCCTAATCAAAGTCATTGGCACATGCTGACTTTACGTAGTACAGCCAAGACAAACCACTTCGTGTGGAAGCTTCCTCGGAATGGTCTTCAGATGCAGGTGCCTTTGCATCAACGAGCTTCAAATACGATGTTCCATTTGGCAATCTGAGAGAACGCATCGACGCCGCCGGATTGACCACGACATACACTTACGATACGAAATTCAACACCTTTCCAACTAAAGCGCAGCAAAAGGGTGCAGGAGTCGACCTCATCCAGTACGTTATGTTCGATCAATGCTCAGGACAAGAAATCGCTAGAAGGGACTTCAGTGGCCGAGTCCAAGCCAAACGAGTCGACGTTTATGGTCGACAGATCTCGATCATGAAAGAAGCCGTGCGTGGGGAGGCTACAGCCAATACAGTCACACTCACGAAATACCTCGAAACCACAGCAGTAGTCTGTGACGAGGCTTTCGAAGCGCTGCTGCTCTCCGTCTCGCTCTGCGCAACCGAATCCTGCCAGCTCAAGCGCGTGAGTACTACAAATGGTGGATCCGTGTTGTGTACATCAGTCACTAAGCACTATGGTGCCACTGCAGAGTCAAAGGTCACCATTGAAGAGCACGTCAATTGTATCAACAAAGTCTGCAGACGAAGCATCACTCAGCCTGGTCGACCTGTAACTTGGCAGTATTATAGCTACGATGGTCGCGGCCTGCAAGTGTCGCAGAGCTTTCCTATGCATCTTGAGTCGAATCAGAATCCGCTGATTGCCCCGCCGACAGAGAACGGGCTGAGCAGGAAGTACGATTGTCTTGAAAGGGTCATTCAGGAGGATAAACCACGGCATAGTGGAAAGGGAACAGTCTCAACACGGTACACTTATTCTGAAGGAGGCCGCAAGGTCTTGCGACGAACACTGTCAGTAATCCCAGGCACGGACCCGCCACGACAGCTATCGAGCACTGAGAAGCACTTCGAGACTTGCAATGAGGAAGAGAAGCTCGTGGCAACTGTGGACGAGAAAGGCTCCAGGACTGTCTTCGAGTTTGATCTTGCAGGGAACATGATCAAAATCACAGACCCTGCTGGCAAGATCGAATCACGCCGCTATGATTCTCTGGGGAAATTGGTGGCTATTGACGACGAACACCGTGGACCTTCTTCCATGAAGTACGACATTGCAGGGCATTTGATCTCAACGACGAACGCTGTGAGCCGCACTTCCAGCTACAAATACAATGCCAAGGGCAGACTGCTCCTCGAGACAGGCCACTCCGGCGAGACAGTGCAGTATTTCTACGATGCTCAAGATCGCATCAGTCAGATGTTCATAAGACGCCCGTCATCAACGCAGTATGCCGAGACGAGGTTCGACAATCTCTATGACGAGCGCGGGCGATTGATCGAGAGAACGGTCACATTGTCGCCGAAGGAAATGTTTACAACCAAGATGGCGTACGACTGGCAAGATCAAGTCGTTTTCCAGAAGAATCCTGATGAGAGCACACTCTCCAAAACATACAAGGGATCGCTTCTAGAATCTGTGGCCCTAAAGCATGAGAACGCAGAAGTCAAAGCCGCCTTCACGGCACACAATTCCTTCCTAGCGCCTTCTGCGTGGACACTGACTTCGAATGTGGGAACTGCTGCATTCCAGTACGAATACTCTACTGATGCTCAAGGATTTCCGGTGAAGCATAGCATATCTTCTGGAAGCAGTCAAGGTGGAAGTGGTAAAGTCCTAGCCAGCGAGAACTACTTTCTCGATGACCTGGGTCAACTCGCACGGGTGCACGAACTTATCTCGAACGAGACCATTGACTATCAGTATGACCGAGGCCGGTTGGCGGGATCAACAGGTCGAGCCAGCGGGCCTTGCAAATACACTTACGATCTCTCTGGGAATTTGACAGAGAAGGCTGGGACGGCCCTGTCTCATGATAAGAACAACGTTACCGGCAGAACCAGCGACGGCACAGCAATCAGCGCAACATACGATTCGACGGGACTTCTGACTAGAAGGACTGTAGGATCCGCCATCCACGATTTCCAGTACGACGACTTTGGCAGAACCAGTAGCATCGTCAACGTGTCGGCTGGGAAAACGACATCCCTGATTAGCGACTACAGAGGCGAGACCCTCGCGAAAACCGCTGCCGATGGGACACGCCAGATCTTCCTCGGTGGCGACTACGAGATTATCATCGCAGCCGATGGCTCACGCAAGACTGGCCATCGTCTCCATGGCGCGGACCGATTACTCGCCACGCTCTGGACACGCTCAAACGATAAATCGACTTCCCTAGAGACCTATTTCGCTGACTTCAAAGGCAACGTCACACACGTCTTCTCCGGTACAGACGCTACGCTTCTCCGCAAGATCAACTACGAAGACTTCGGACATGCTGATCTCGACATGACCATCTCACCCGACCAAGACGTCAACGATGCCCCGGGATACGAAGGAAAACACCTCGACCCAGACACGAACCTTCTCGACTTCGGCGCACGTTGGTACGACCCTCTCTTCGGACGCTTCACAACTGCAGACCCGATCCTCTCCGAATCCGTTCTCAAACTCGTCGACGGCTGCAACTACCACGCCTTCGAGAACAACAATCCCATCAACCGTGTCGATCCGACAAGACATTGGAGTCTCTGGACCATAACAGCGCTCGTGTTCAGTGTGGTACTGATTGTGGGCGCCATCATAATCACCGCGGGTCTGGGAGGAGTTTTGTTTGGAGCCATAGCGGGAGGTCTCCTTGCTGCGGGAATATCGGGCACGATATATGCTATCAAACATCAGGATGAGCCAGATTGGAAGAAGTTCGCGTTGGGATGGGGCGCGACTGTAGCGATTGCGTTCGCGGTAAGGCTTTGGACTTTGGCTTGTCTGGGTTCAACTCCGTTTTTGCTAATGCTTAGATGGCAGGTCGGCTTCGTAGCAGGCGGAGCTTCGGCATGGATCAGCTCCACTGCAGGCACTGCAGCGTTCTCGAGCGCAGCGAATGTCATTAGCGATACCTGTGGAATGGCTCTTACACAGACTGGTAAGCTTGTCTTACAAAGAGCACTGACGGTAGGTGCGGACGCCGTTGTCTCTGCGGTGCAGGGTGCTGCTATGAAGCTGGGAGAGAACGTCGTGGATAAGCGAATCAATGGCAAAGACATCGGTTACATGGACGGTGTCGGCGAGGCGGCTGGGCTTGGTGCTGGTATCGGTGCATTGACTTCTGCTGGTAGTTCTGTCCTTGGGCCAAGAATGGTGAGTTGATGTAACATCGATCACATCGATCACGTTGATGCATGGGCTAACGCGCTTCTTTTCTGTAGTCGAAACTCATCGGCTCGGATGGCCTTCCTGACTCTGCTACAGCGTTCATCGGATTCAGTGCAAGGCGAGGTGGCGTCGCGCTTCTGAAGTCCGGCTTCAAGGTTGGGTGGGCGCAACCTGATACGCAGCAGGGCATAGGGATTGCTACCTCATGGGGAAAGTCAGCGGCCAAGAGCTTGGAGAAAGAGCTTCACAATCCGCATGCATGGGGTGGATTTCATCCTCAGTTGTAGTGCTGTTGAGGTCTAGTATGAGGTGGTGGCAGCATTGAGGCCAGAGAGGCAGACACAAAGTGACGCAGAAGATACATGGCGTGGTGAATTGTTCCTGATGATCTCGGGGTTCCTTCAAGGTGAGGTGAGGCAGAGTGCTGCGCCACGGAGGTACAAAGCAAGTAACGAGAGGCCGCGGCGAAGTCAGCATGCGGCATTGCAGTACCGACTTTGCCATCGATTGCCAGGCCGGTCTTGCCGTCCAACGTGGGAAAGAAAGTGTAGTCAGCGTCAGAACATCCTTTGAATGAAGCTTGTACTATAACTCTATCTCGTTTCAGTGGAGCCAAGATCAGATCTGCGGAGTCCGGTGATGTCACTCGCGTGACCCGGATCTGCTTTCAGAAGCCCGAGCATAGCCTACTCATGTTGGTTCTTCCTTCCAATCAGCCCAAGCATCACTCTTACAGCCGTCCCGGCTTGGCTGATGAGCATGGCAGTGGCAATCTCTCACGCCTATGAGGAGTCGAGCTGTCATCGTTATGCTTTGCCGCTCGTGGCAGTGACCAATACGTTAATTCCTTCGTGCCTGCGCTTAATCACCATCTTCAATTGTCCGCAGCATCTTACCTGAGAGTATATAAAGAACGGATCGTTGGCTTTCTATGCTTTAGCTTCTGTAAGCAGACATCTCGCACGTGCGCATCGCGTACTATTACAAGCACATCTGACAACGCGACTTCTGGGATTTAAGGACTCGATTACAATCCTGGTTCAGCACACGACACAAACACACCGGACACCGACACCATGAGGTTCCAAGCAACACTCTTCTACCTCCTCGCCCTCCTCACCACCATTCACGCCATCGCTCTCCCCACATACCTTGATAGTGCCTTCGAGTCATCGAAAGAGTTATTCAAGCGCAAAGGCGGAGGCGGCGGGGGAGGTCGAGGAGGTGGCAGCAGCGGCAGTTCCTCTTCCTCATCAAGCGGTTCGTCTTCAGGTAGTTCACGAGGCGGTAGCGGCTCGAGCTCATCTAGCTCAGGTTCATCTTCTGGCTCATCATCAGGCGGATCCCGCAGTTCAGGTTCCTCTTCCTCCAGTACAGGAACCGGCGCACCACGCTCCTACGGTGGAGGGTACTACGGTGGAGGTGCAGCACAGCCATACAGAAGCGGCTCGACTTCGAGAGGCGGCGTAGCACCATATGTCCTCGGCGGCGCAGCACTGGGAATCTTCCCAGGCCTTTGGCTCGGCAGTGTGTATGCTTACAGCTACCATGGATACTACCCTTACTACAACCAGACCAGCAACCGCAACGAGTCGAAGCCGATTGAGTGCCTGTGCGATCAGTATAACCCTTGTGGGTGCGACCCGAAGAACGAGACGAGCTACTTGGATGCTGTCGCAAACAACATGACAATCTCACGCGTCGCTGATGTCAATGGTACATCGACACTTGTGGTGAACGGCACTCTGCCCAATGGAACCACTGCACCAGGTCAGGAAAATGCTGCACGGAGTATGAAGCAGAGCATGATCGAGATGAGCGGGTATTGGATTGTCATTGCCGGTGTCGTTTATACCGTGTCGTTCATGTAAGGCAGGGTTGCATTGTATGGCCTTCTTGTACGATATAACGACCATTATGACACAGTGAAATACCCAAAGCTTGGGAAGGCGGCTTTTGTGAGATTAAATTGATCGAGGGTTCACAGCACTACTCAGATTGAGTTCCAATGCGTATTTCATCTTGAGACCTTCCCCTCTCCAGTAATTGTACCTTACCTGTTGACCAGATGTTTTGTTTATTTGTATGTACTTGCCTTCTCCAACTTCGTTCACCATGTACGTGCATGCCGAATGCGATGGAAAGATTTTGTCGCACGACGGATAGGCTCCAAGTAACAGCAGTGAGAAGTCTGAGCTCCTGAACAAAGGTATCTTGTTCCTGGAATATGTATGATCTGCCTCTGTAATGGGCCATCGACTCAACTCGACTCATCTGTACAGCTTTATGCCGCGCTGATGCATCACGAACGTCCCTCTCGCTTCGATCCTCAATCATAAGCATTCTCCTAGTCCAACATTAGCCCAGCTCCCCATCACAACACCTCACCAACACTTACCTGACTATCCCTAACACACCTCCTCACCCTCCTCTTAAACTCCTTCTTATTCTCCCTCCACATCTTTCCAGCCTCAATATTCGCCGGACTCTCGTCGTTTGGACTGCTCAACATGCTAATGACAGAAAGCAAAATCGTCTCCGGCGTTTGTACTGGTGACCATCGCTCTGCTGCGGATTCGTAGCCGTATTGATCCTCACCTTCGTGCAGGATGCTGATGCACACTTCGCCGTTTTCGTAGACGTTTGGGTGGAAGATTGGGGTTTCGAATTTGAGCTTCGGTGGCGAGATGGGGTGTTGTTGGGAGAAGGTCATTCGGGCTCTGAAGATGCCGCCTTGGAACGGGAAGTCAGTCCACATCTATGTTGTTCGTGTCCGAATGCCCTCGCTCCTGCCGTTGGTCTGTTCGTCCGCCTGTTCTCGAAGGCGAACATACCCACATGTCAAATCCCATGTCTCCACGAGGCGATACCATACTCTTGGCACTCACCTCCATATAGATTGTCCCCGTCCTCGTCCAGCATTAACATAATCTCCCACTCGAACACGTTATTGTCCACGAGACCACAGCTGATGCCCGGTATGCCCTCCTTCTGCATTTTCTTGAGCTGGCGGCCCAGGAGGGATGCACTACTTGACGTGCCGCCAGGACTCGCTGTGTTACTTCGGCTCGCTGGTGAGTCCATCTCTGCTACCTTCTCTCCACCTCGCTGTTGGGGATGTTGTGTTTCAGCACGGCTGACCGGTGTTCGGTGGGATCGGGGGTTTTTGTTTGTAGAAAGGGACACCGGAGATGAGGTCTCGAGCTGTGACACGCCCTCGAACAGTGATTGCTTGGAGAATGACTCGTGATGTTGGTCTCGTGCTATCTGGGAAATTCCGGGTAGGCTGTTGGAAGTGTGCTATGGCGGCTGTGTATGGCTGAGACAGGTTCGGTAACGTGGGACGGTAAGGTGGGATGGTCTGGGTTTTGGTGCCTGGACGTCTGACCTTGTGAAGAAGGTGTGCAGTGGTGGATGTTCAAAAGATAATAGTGGCAAGGACAAGGATGTTGTTAAGACTTGCCTATCGCAGACCGAGGTGTAGAGGTGTAGCGCTTGTGAAGCAAACAATGGTATGTTACCCACAGTGGATGTGGTCATTGTAAAGGATCAGAAAGTTCATTGCATATGGGGTATCAGACAAGCACTAGCACAAATCCTACCAACTCGCTGGGTAAGCACATCTGAAGCACAACAACGCTCAAGCACTCTTCGACAGAGCATTCGAAGCAACCCACGCCGCGCCCAGCACCACCAGGGAGCCCAGTCCTGCCGCCTTCTTGACCCAATCTCCTCCCTTCTGGACCATGTCGAGCGCAAGTCTGCCCTGCTCAGCGCTCTTCGCAGGCTTGATTGAAGCCTCACTCCCATCTCCGGCGCGAGCGTTCGATATACCATCCTGAGTGCCGTTCGGGCTCGCCATCTCGGCCTCTTGACGCTCCATGATCTTTCTGAGAGCTTCGAGGTCTGCCTTCCAGTCACTCCCACTGCCACTCCACTTGGCATCTGTCTCCACTCCCTGCACACTTCCGAAAAAGTCTAGCACTCTCCGACTCCTCGCCGCTTCTTCGCCTCCCGGGAAAAGGTCATACCTCACTCCAGCGTCACTGTGTACCCGATCAAAGGTGTAGTAATCGAAGAGCTCGCCCAGTCTCACGTCCGCAGAGGTACTGTTCAGCCGTGTTTCCAGGAACTCCAGATTATAGTATGTCCATCGATCGATGACCGCAACGCCGACATCCTGGTCCGCATGGTGACTGTAGCTGCTCTGATCCTTCGCGCTGCTTCCTGTAGCGATGATGTTGGGTGTGTAGAACGCAGGGTACATTGTGTTTGCCTGGCATGTGTCGATCATGAACAGCAGCTCGTGGTATCGCTTCTTCTCCCACATCTGCTCGAATGCATCTCCCAGATCGTAGCTACTGATCTCTTCAGCGTCTTGGAACTTCAAGAACTCGTTACCACCATGACCTGTCATGTAGATGAGGATGTTCGAGCGGTCGTCAGTCATGAGTCGTTTCGAAGTGGGATGCGAAGCTGGCCACCGGTCGGTCAAGAGACGGATAAAATTCTCGACTGTGACCTCGTTGCCGCGATAGTCGACTTCAATGCCGCCCATGCCGGCCATGTTGGCGAGCGTGCCCTTGTCATCATAGAGGTCGAGCTGACGCGACTTGTCGTTGAAGACACTGCCGGGAAAGGAGTTACGAGGATTACATGCCATATCATCGGGAAGCATAAGGATGATCTGGCTATCGGGGATGCCCAGTCGCTTCACGGTACGGTAGAGACTGAGGGTGTTTGCAAGGTGTCGATAGTTGAACCAGAATCGCGATGTGCTGACGAGTACCGCCCAATTCGATGTGTGCGTCGCTGATGTGACATCGCTGAGGGCAAGCAGCGCAAGCAGCGCGGAGGGGAGGTCGAGGAGGCGCATGAATCTTGGTCGTGAAAATGATGGCTAAGGGAGAGTGAGAGACATGGAGATAGAAAGCACCCTCGTCTTGGTAAGCTAAAAAAACACGGGGCACGGAGCTCGGTCCGTGAAGCTGGTCCCGAACGTTGTCTCTCTCCGTTCTTCAGAGAACTGCCTCATCTTGAATCACCCATCATTGCTCATGGCTCTCCTCTGGTCTGCCAATAGGACAATTTGAACTGTCCTTTGTTCTGTAGTCTAGTCTTCTCAGACTTGAGACTGCCTAACGTTCTTGATTCGCCAGGGAAACGAGCATTGTAGTCTTTCTGGAAGCTCTCCCAGCAGATCTTCTTCTTCTTGCTCAGGGCAGCAGTATGTTTGAGCCGGCGCACGAAGTACCGCCTGTTGTAGTCATTGAAGTGGTGCCCGTCTGTGCGAGGGCGCAGGCCGGCGAAATCACCCTTCCGCTTCTCATCCCGACGTTCTGCTTGCCTTTGGACCTTCCTGGACTGCTCGCCTCGACCACGGGTGGCACTAAAAGATCTTGGCTCATTGGCTGTGATCTGCGGAGAGAGCGAGTTGCGACGACTCTCGTTGCTGCCGTAACCGCTGTCGAGTGCGATGCTGTCGCGGCGGCCATCACTCTGGTAGGTGGCCTCTAATGAAGAAATGTTTGCTGAGAGAATACCAGCGGACTTGACTGGATACTGGACTGCCAAGTTATGAAAACACTGCCAGAAGCACGAAGTTAGCAACCTGAGTAAAGCAACTTTGCCATGGATGTGCGTGTGTTCCTACCTTATCAGGATCGCTCCTGGAGACCAACAACAGAAGCCCCTCGGCAGCCTCGGTTTCTGCTGGGGAGCGGTCGGGTCGGGACGAGGCCTCGTCTTCTTGCCCCTGGAAGAGCATGGTCGAGTGATAAGAAAATCGATCACCTGGAGCAAATTGTGCTCCTTGCGACTGCATCGCCTGCGATTGTGATCGCATAGTGTTGAGTATATACAGACCAAGGCACTAGTAGTCCGGTTCCGGACGCCCTGTATGACAGAACGCGGTCCTAAACAAACTGTCCGACGATTAGCAAGGTTCGTTCGACAGCATAGCGTTGACCGGTAGTACCTGGTGTACGCTTGGCATGTCAAGGGGCTTCGAGACCCTTCTGATTTTGTGGGTGGTGGTGTATCTGTCCTCGCGCCTAGGAAGGCTCCCGGGCGGGAAATGTTGAGCAAAACAAGGTGGTATTGGTCATGGAGTGCTAATGTGGTCCAAAGGTCCTGTGGTGGATGTAGTATCAAGAAATTGGCACCACACAAGGTGATGTGAAGAAGGGGTCGTTGACGGCGGCGACGGCACACTTTGGTTGCGGTCGAGGAAATAAAGACACTTTCAATGTCGCAGTAGAATATCGCTACTGAGCAGCAGTAACAGGGTAAAGAAAAGAAGTGGAGGAGGTGGAGGTCGATGGCGGCGGAAAGTTTTGTGTTGTTGTTTGAAGGTTTAAGCTGCGAAGTCGGCGGCGAGAAAGAATTATTTATATCAGCGTTTGACCCTTGCTCTTGCTTTACGCAAGCGACTGAGCGTGAGTGACGACACCTTGGAACGGCGACCGCGAAGCAACAGGCACGCCATCGCTGCAGCCGGCCTATTCAAAGGCCAATGTCCTCTGCTCGTCGCTCAAGCATTGCCTCCCCGTACCATCACTTCGACTTCCACATCGTATTTTGCCTACAGAGCCCCTGATTGCGGCCGCAAACACCAGCACGATCCCTACAGGCCATCGCAAAGGCCTCCTCCGGCCGCCGCCACTCGCTGCACAACGCGATGGCCGTAGCGTATTGCATTCACTCACACCAGCCTGTCGCGAGACACTAACCATGCGTCTGCCTGCTCGAGTAAGCAGCGACTGCCGCCACTTGACAACAGCACTGGCCACCGATCTGGCCAGCCGAGCGACCAAGAGCCGGAGCGAAGAGCAAGCAGGGACACCGCCTCTATCGAGATCTCTCCATCGAGGCGTACCAAGTCTGTTAAGAACAGTTGCATTGTACCTATTTGCATCGAAGGCAACGCGATTGCTTCGAGGTGTGTTGTACAAGTGGCGCAGCAATACGACTCCATATATTCCAGTGCTGGCTAGGGTTTCGGTCGATAAAACCACATTACGAGTGCTTTTACCCCCTATAGCAGCACCGCAATGATCTTGAGCCAGGCTCATCGGAGGCCCTCCAGCTCGCCTGCCCCAGCCTAATCTCGAGCGAGATCATTATTCTTGGGCACAGCATGAATGCCTTCGTCCGTAAGAGCCGAACCTGGGCCACGGCCTCGGCTTCGTTTTTTGACACCACCAGCTTACGCACCCTGTGATGTCGTAACCAGCAGCTCGTCAGCGCTTCAACACTTCCTAGTTCACCCACACTCACTGAATTTCACCACCCCTTCTAGCTCGCATCTCAGCAAGATCTTGAATCATAGTCAACCTGTTCCTGCTCCAGGTGTCAGAAGCATGACCACCTGTGCTCCGCATATAAGCCTCAATCGCATCCTCAAAATGGACTCTGTGAATCTTTTCCTCATACTCCTTCGCACCAATCGAAGGCTGTGCGGGCGAAGCCACTGTCTCAAGCTTCTTGGCGTCTTCTGACCATTGCCTGGAATGCTCCACGTAAGCTGGATCTGGCATTCGCTGATCGAGCGCCGGATCAGCCGGTGAGCTCTCTTCACTCTCTGGCCAACCGCCAGGGGTTGGTGGCAGTGATATGTGCGAAGATGATGGCACGCGTTTGACGGGGGAATCGCCTTCGAAGTGGACTCTGCCCTTCAGCTTGAGTGCTTTTTGCATGCGGAAGCTGCGATAGGTGCGAACGGCTCTGCTTTCGCGGGCGAGCTTTGACATTTGGCATGACCGAGGTGAGTCTTGTTCGAGTATGCAGTCGTGGTCGGGGTAGTCCTCGATGGGTCGGGGCCCTTCACGATGTTCGCGGTCGAGCTCAGCATAGTAATCATTTCTCTTCCTGTGTTTCGACTTCACCCCTGCTCGCGACGTGAGAGATGATCAACTATGCTCTACACTTCCATCGTGCGCTCTGTCTGATCCTCTCTTCACTTCGTCCTCGTTTTCATCCTCCCTTCTAGGAAGCCGCACCGAGAGAGGTGTGTGTAAAGCATACTGATGATTATATGACCTCTCGTCCACCTCGACTTCCTCCTCAAACTCTTCGACGGTAGGTGCTCGAGGGAACCGCCCCGTGGGAGGTTTGTGCAGCGCGTACTGAACGTTGTAGGACCTTTCATTCACCTCTTCTTCTTCGTCCGATTCTTCCACAGCAGGTGCGCGATGCTTCTCCGGATTGAGTCTTCTCCACTCTTCAATCACACCTTCCCTTGCCAGCAGCTCCAGCCACTTGCTACAAAGAATAGTCTGGCTCTTGACTTTCGTAAGCCAGTCATCTCCATTGTCGGGGAGTTTGTGATCCTGCAGCGTGCGGTAGTATTGATCAGTCAGCCAGTCAGGCCAATCAGTAAGGGGACATGGAGGTCTACGATATAGCTTTGCAAGCCGATCATTTAGGGGCCGCCATATTTCAGTGTCGTTGTACTCGTCACCAGGGATGCACTCAATAGGCTGGACAAAGGCTTCGGAAATCTCATCGTCGAACAGGTAATCTTCAGGCCAGCCTGGGTTTTGCCCTAGTTTGATGTCTCTGGGCCATCCTTTTGCGGGGTACTCGCGCCGACGGTAAAAGATTGCGCTTCTTGGGGTTGAAGGGAAGGGGAGAAATTCCAAGGCCTGGCTCGGGCAAGGCAGATTTTCGTGGCACGTAAAACCGAGTTGTCCAGGATCCGAATCGTGCCATGATGGCGGCTGGAAGCTCAAGAAAAATCGTTCGGGCAATGACACAAGAGCCTGCGGTGGCGAGTAGATGGCATAAACCTCGTATGCACAACCTATTCTTTGTTCCATATTCGGCTTTAGGGAAGTTCAACGCCGAGTCGTAGTAAAAGACAAACAACCCATTGAAAAACGCGTCTCTCAACATGCATGCTTCGGATCACGGGTCCAAGCAATCCACCCTCTATCGCCCTGTTCGCTCTCATGACTAGTGATGTTGAAGGTAATGGACTGGTCGTGGCTCTGTTGACCGAGTGTCGTATTGTGCTGCTAGAAACGTGCAGTTACCGGGCTGCAAACCATGTCGTAAGTCCGATGTCGTGAGGCAAAGCCATCCCCCATCTAGCCCTTTCCGCTTTTGTGTAGAGCGATGTAGAAGGTTGACGGGCAGGGTCGTGGCTCTGTTCACTTTGCGTGAGATGTCGGAACGCGGGGGTAGGTTATTGGGAGTACGAGGGAACGCCGAGTGGTATTGGTGCATTATCGTGACTTCTGTATCGCCGCAAGGAGGATGTCCTCCTGCTGAGCTGTGCTCACGTGAGGTTTGATGGAGTCGTATTGCCTGGTCTCATCCTAAGGGCCCAAGCCTTGCGCCTCCATTTCCCTCTGAAGAGCCTCAGCTCGCTCTGCATCTTGGGCGCGAACCTTCTCCTCGTGCTGGCGGTAGATGTCCTCGACTGCCGCAGCACTCCAGCCGCGCTGCAAACAGATGGCCTTTATCTGCTCCTTCTTCAACTGCTGAGCCTTGACATGCTCGACAGTGTGCTGGAGGACGATAGCCTCACTTCGACCTTGGCCCTTCATCTCAGGGACGATGTCGGCAAGGCGGTCGAAGCCGGCGCGAATGTGCAGTCTGCGCTTCTTCTCGGATTGAATATGGTTGGCCTTCTTGGCCGCTTCAGTGAGACGAGCCTTAGCCGGTGTGTCGGGCGACTCGCTACGTTGATGCTGTTCCATTGCGGCGGTGATATGTGGGTTGCTCTGGTTTGTTGTCGTTGCGATTGAGGTGTGGTGTGTGTGAGGGTTGTTGTCGGTAAGTGTTGCGATGTTGCGGTGGTGTCAGAGGTTGCGTGTGATGAGCTTCTTCAAGTATATCTTGGTCGGAGGTTAAAGCTTATAACGGACGCACGAGCCAAGGCAGCGCGTGACTGCGCAAAGCTCGAGGCGCGAATTCAGGCATCAGACTAGGCTCGTTGGCATGTGATCATTGCCTGCAGTGAATGTCGCTCACTCTTGTGAAGTGGGCTGCGTGGGTTCCGGGCAGGGATTAGCTAGCGTGTAACAATCTAAAGTTAGGTGGGACGACGTCAATAATTGGGCAGGTAATGCCACCGGCCGCCGGAACTTGAACGGTCCTCTACCGTTGTTCGTAGTGTCTATAAACAGGTTTGTAATGACATAGCACACGCTGAGCAACAACGATTGAACGTACACATTTGCTACTGCACTGTACATATCTGCCTGATAACCAGATCCTGGCTGCTTTCGAAAGCGACACCCCGAACAGGGACCTCCTTCTTGACGCGCATCCGCACCCCACCTCCCAAAGGGTTTCAAGGTAGCAGCAAGCACGACGACAGACAGCAGCAAATACACAGCAAAGTCATATATGACCATAAGCGACGAACAACAACGATTGCTGGCCTGAGCGCCGACATTCCTGCCATGGAGCGCTCAGCGCATTCATCGGTCAACAGTCGCCGTACGAACTCGCACTCTGCCCGCGAAACGATCAAGCGCAACATGTCGTATGGAAAACGGACGTCCGTGACCGACCAAGAAGCCTACCTCTACGCTCTCCGCGCTGCGTATCTCAGCTATCTCCTCCAACCACGGCAGAAACGGGTGCAACATGTTGCCAACACATCGAAACCGATCCAACGGTCGTCGACGTCGATCCAGGACATGGTCAAGGACTTCAGCTTAATACGAGACAGCAAGAGCACTCGCTTCCCACATGGCTTCATGAACGCATTGGACAAGCGGTTGACGGGAGTATTGGTGGGATCCGAGAAGATGCCAGAGTATGCCGATACGAACATAAAACGAACGTTTGGTGCATTTCTGAATGAGTTCAAGAATCCCACGTTCCGCAAGAGCATGGAGAAGGATAGACGGGTGGAGGATCTGCTGTTGATCTTTTTCTCTAAGGCCACAAGTGAACTGCAAAAGGGCAAGAGCGCAGAAGATGATGCTTGGAAGCTGATGGTCGATCGCCACGTTGCGCTTTTCGTGAGGTTGATTAGTGACACGCTCTCGAAGAATGACTGGACAAGGGACCGACCAGAGTTGACAAGCAGGCTAAAGACGCTGGAAACGAAGTTGCTACAACACGATCAAGACTTAGCAAGCGCGAGTCAGAGGAATGGCGGTCAGGGGGGGACCACGATTGAAATTGAGGTACCACGATCCTACGACGTCAGGGATATGCCGCTGGTAATTAGAGTGTGCAGGATATTCGCGAAGCCGACAGTACAGGCACAGACCGACATCAATACCCACAAAGACGAGTGGACGGAGAAGGCAGCGCTCCGTGACCTGAAAGAATACCAGAACCACCTTACACTGAATACTCGAGTGACACTGACGCCGAACGATTTTGAACTGGATGAATCGTATGATGCTTGGAGGAAGGGCGAATTCAGCGACATCAGCCAAATGATGCTTGCTCTGATTCAGTCGGACCCGACGTTGGCAAAGGATACATCCTCAGGTGGTGCTCCTGCGTTCAAGCCACTTCCCAGCATTCCCATCGACAGCGCATATAGCGATTTGGCCAGAACATTTTCGCGAGATGGGGATGACGATGCTAGCCATGTATTCGATCAGCCGGTCGACATGAGCGGGCTGAACCTTGGCGACTCCTCGCCGAGAGATTCTGGTACTGGATCGCTAGATGTTGGTCAAGCAAATTTCACTTTCATTCCACCTGACTGGCGCGCGTACTATCGTCAAGTGCTAAAGATAGCCTTTGCTGCTGATTCGCTCGACGAGGACTTCCAGCAAGCTGTTACGGACGGGACCTCTACATCAGGGCTGCTATCGGAACAATCGATTGATTTACTGAACGAGCTAGCACATAGATGGCGAGTTCCTCCAGCATCACGCTTAGTGCTTTTCCTGGACGTAATGCGGGAGAAGCTTCAAAATCAAGAAGTTTCGCTCGAAACTTTGGACTCGGCGTTCATGTACGTGAAGGAGCCACCAGTCGAATTGAAGAAGGGTAACAAACCCAAGCCAACCGCTCAAGTCACGCTGTACGACCGAGAGCGTTGGACTGTTGCAGATGACTCGTTGATGCGGAAGATTCTGAGCGAATTGCATGATGCGCTGCTACGTGAAATGTTCGAGATCTTCCAACATGCTTATGAAAGCAAGCCGCCCAGCATCGCGACAGTAATGGGTGTCTTGGAGGACCACGTCTATAGTGATCCACTTTTCACCAAGAACAAGGAAGACTTGGATGGCTTCGCAGGGCTGATGACTGAGCGTCTTAAGCAGAAAGCTCGGGATAAATATCACGACATGCTGGCAAAAAACGTCCCCGACAATAGTGCTGAGTGGGAGTTCTTCCACGTCATGGAACTGGGAAAAGCAGTAACATCGCTGTGCCAAAAGATGCAGAAGCGATACAAGGGTGCCTTGAGGGAAGTCATGGGCGTTGCGCCTTTGCAGATCCTAGTCAAGGAAATCCTCCCATCTTTCGCCGGAGACGCCAAGGAGTTGGTAGCCAGGATCATGGAGGTGAACAAGGAAAGAGGTCAGGAAGTTGCCACTCAGGACGGCTTTGACCTGTACAAAGATCTGGTTGACATTCGAAATGTGTATGCCCAAGCACTACCCGGACAGGAGTTCGGCTTCCACATAGAAGGCCATTTACAAGACTTCGTATGGCGATGGATCGCGTTGACCGACAGCAAGATCGTCGACTGGGTCAATGCCGCTGTGCAGCACGACAAATTCCAGGTACGACAAGACCAAGCCGCCAAAGAACGTGGCGATCCACCCACCGAGGACGAGCGTCATTCTTCGAGCGCAATGGACATCTTCGTCAGCTTCAACCAGAGCATTGACCAAATCATTCAGCTGAACTGGGATGACGATCTTCAGTACGCCAAGTTTATGACGGCCATCAGCAAATCCATCGGCAAAGGTGTTGCACGGTACTGTGAGCTGCTCGAAACATTATTCGCGCGAGAAATGGATCGTCAAACGCCAGAACAGGAAGCTCGCGCTCAGCAGAAGCAGCACGAGAAATGGCTTGCTGCTGCTCGTGATGTGTGGGCGACGGGAGGCGCTGGTCCGAAGATCGAGCCATTTCAGTTCTGGCCTCAGAGTTTCGTGAAGATCAACGACATCGAGTATGCCACACTGCAATTGGACAAGGTTGAGCAGGAGATGAATGTGGATGCGTGCGTCGCAGCGATACAGAAGTATGAGCCACCGCCACCACCAAACGTGCGAAAGCGAGGCGAGAACAAGTTCATGTTCACTATAAAGATTATCGAGGCAGAAGATCTCAAGGCTGGCGATATGAACGGCTCAAGTGATCCGTACGTCGTGCTTGGCGACGAGTACCAGAAACGTCTCGCAAAGACCAGGACTGTCTACCAATCACTCAATCCGAGATGGGACGAGACGGTTGACATTCTGACAACAGGGCCACTGAACGTCATCGCTACAGTGTGGGATTGGGATGCTCTTGGTGACCACGATTGCCTTGGGCGAACTAGTTTAAAGCTTGACCCGAATCACTTCAACGACTACCTACCACGCGAATACTGGCTGGACCTCGACACCCAAGGTCGTGTTCTGGTCAGAGTGACTATGGAAGGCGAAAGAGATGACATCCAGTTCTACTACTTCGGCAAGGCTTTCCGCACCCTCAAACGAGCCGAGCGAGACATGACACGCAAGATCACCGATAAGCTATCGGCCTACATCCAGCAATGTCTGTCTCGAAGGACACTCCGCACGCTCACGTCCTCATCTACCGCGACTGTGGCAGGTATCAGCATGAACACGATGCGTGGCTACTTCTCGAAGGTCTCAAGTCAGTACTCTGGCCGACCCATTTCAGACGCGGCGCCATCGCAACAGAGCAGTGTAAGTATTGCGGAGTCTGCGAGTAACGCTCTCAAGCCTTTGCTGCAATACTTCGACGATAACTTTGCGATCATGAAGCAGACGTTGACGGATGGCGCGATGATTATGGTAATGACGAGACTGTGGAAAGAGGTTCTTGTGACGATCGAGGGTTTACTTGTACCGCCTCTCAGTGACAAGCTGAGCGCGCAGAAACCGTTGTCCATGCAGGAGGTCGATGTAGTCTATCGATGGCTACAGGTGAGTGAGCTTTACCTTCATGTTTCGTGTTACACTAATGACATTACAGATCCTCTTCGACTTCTTCCTCGCTTTCGACCACGACCGTGGCGTTGCTGACGGAGTACCCATGGACGTGCTCAAGTCACCAAAGTATCACGACCTCCAGAACCTCAACTTCTTCTACTTCGAATCGAGTGACAACCTCGTCCGCACATCCGAAGGCATGGCCACCGCCACCGCAGCCCGTCAACAAGAGCAAGTCGCCCGCCTCAACCGTCTCTCGGCACCCGCCGGCTTTCTCTCGCCCTCCTTGGGCGGCACACGCAGAAGCAAGAGCATCCTCCAAAGCCGCAATCTCGGCACAATGCGCAAAGCGAAGGAGGAGAAGAGGAAGGAAGCACAAGCGGATCCGAACGACGACATGATTCTCCGCATTCTACGCATGCGACCTGAAGCGGAGCGATACCTCAAAGACCGATCGCGGCAGAAGGAACGACTCGCAGCGGCGGCAGCAGCGGAGGCGATTGTGCGGCAGAGCTTACAGGCGCGGAATCACGGGTATAGCCAGAGTGTTGGTGGTGCGCCCACGAGGCAAGCCCCCGGGCGAGGTGGAATTGGAAGAGCTTGGGGCACCATTCGGGAATAGGAATTGAATCGTGGAAGCCTCAGACGCGGTGGGATTCTCAAACGAGGGGGGATTCTCAGACCAGGTGGCATAGTGGTTTAATGTGTTTCTTTTCTGTGTGCAGCGAGTGATATCATTGTTAAGATTACTACGGCAGGATGTGGCTCGAGAGCGTGGCGCTTTAGCGATCTGTGATCTGCTTTGATGGAAGGGGTGGGATGGGACTTGGAGGCATGTGCATGGACATGGTTTATGGTATGATACGCCTCCTTTTGTTCAGCGCAGCGCGGTCTAGAGTTACCAAGTCGGTGGGCCGTCATGGGTATATAATATCGTGAAGGGACTATGCTATTGTCTACAAACTACGCGCTTGTGTCTCGCTTCTAGACTACTGTGGATGGAGTGGTAGCCGCTTGTAGGGCTGTGACGAACGTTTGGTTGAGAAGGCAAGGTGATCGGATAGACGGCTCCTGTTCCCGCTGGCAATGGCGACGTGATCGCTGTCCCGTTCGAGGATTTATCAGGAACTTCCGTGTCAGTTGCTAGCGGTATGCTTGTTGTGCTCGTGCTGGTGAGAGTTCTCGTCGAGGTAATTCTCGATGTGTATGTAGTAGTATCAAAGCTCGGGGATGTCGCCGTAGGAGTGTAGGATGCTGTAAGTGCAGTGATGCCAGTGGGTACAGGCAGGTCTTTACTGGTTGGTGTCGTAAACCCCACTGTTGGTATGCTTGCCACTGTTTTAGGTGGTGGCGGCAGAAACATAGACGATCCCGTCGCACTCGTCGGTGCAGAATCTCCCTCCGAAGATGCTGGCGTTGGTTGCGAAGGACTCGATACCAAGCTCTCCAGCACCTCTTCGACCTCATGCAGACGTGCCTCGACGGCTTGGATATAGTTGAGGAGGTTCGTAGGTAATTCCGAGAGACCCGACTGGATGTCTTGGATATCTTCTATGGCTGCGTTGCCAGCTGTCATGACAGGTAGCGAGGGAGTGGTGAGAGATGGCTCGGCGACATTGGGAACGACGAGTTGACGGGGGTGCTTGTGGGACTTTTGACGGTGGATGTGACGTGCACTGATGGGTGTGGTGAGGACCGCGATGAGGGCTGTGTACGTGGAGATCATGTTGATTGAGGTCGTTCTCTGTATAAGATGGAGATGTTCGGCTGCTTCGAAGCAGAGATTGGCTGACCACAATATACTCTTGCTCTTCACTTACCTGCCTACGAAGGAGGTTGGCGCATAAGATGGTATGCACATACGCAAGCTGACCAGTTCCGCGTTGATGGGTCACAAGAATTGCACAGCTACCTGTGAAGAAGAAATGGCTAGAACTTTCACATTCCAGTCGCGCATATATCGCGTGTCTTGCCGCGCCTTGCTTTTTGTTGAGGAATGTTGACAATCCTCCAGCCACTTCCGATCTGTACGCACCGCCTTCAAAGCCTCCTCGCAATCTTTCCCACGGCTTTCTGATAGTTGTGCTGAGAGTATCTCGATCGAATCTTGACACACCCATTGCAAAGTTGACTTTTCTCGTGGACCTCATCGGTCCAACGGATCAAGTTTGCGCAGTGTGGAACACCATCGCAACACATCGCGAGTAGTGGCCAGCCATTCTTGTTATTCCCTTGGTGGAAGTCATAGAAGTCCCTGCACAAGTGGCCGTTGCAGTCGTAGACTGTAATGGCCAGTATGTTTTGTGGGTACCAGATCTTCAGTGCCTTTGATCGGATCTGACGACATGTGAGCAGCAGACGATCTACTCGGACGTACTCTTTCTCGGTGAGTGCCTCCTGGTATATTCTGTTCCTCAATTCTGCTGGGAGCCCAAGCAAGGGGCCCTGAGAATCGCGAGATCAGCTACCACGGCACGAACGACAAGACAGCGTTGCTGGCGTATCTCTGAGCTGTCATGCGCCGTTGGCTGGTCGAGCTT
The DNA here is from genome assembly GCA_002116355.1 of Dothistroma pini CBS 116487. Taxonomy (NCBI): domain Eukaryota; kingdom Fungi; phylum Ascomycota; class Dothideomycetes; order Mycosphaerellales; family Mycosphaerellaceae; genus Dothistroma; species Dothistroma pini. The sequence goes on along the minus strand of KZ108372.1, from coordinate 64,169 downwards.
GTCGCTGCCGGCCCTGGCAAGTTTGGTAATCTTTGAGGACTATGTGTCGCTCTGTCTTCGCTTGGTCGCCATATTGTCGTGTCGGATATTGCACTTAGTACCGCGTGAGGAGACGTTGATGAGAGAGAATGGGTCGATATATTCAAGCTTTCGAGCGACGAACATAGAAGTAAGATTCAATGAGAAGAGTTCCGAGAGTCACCCGCGCCTCGGTTCGTCCTGAATCGACACTGCAGAATACGACTAGCATTCATTAAATGCTGCTTCTCGGCACTGGGGGAGCTGGTCATCTTCTTGCGTAGATTGTCAATCAACGTTGGGTTCTATGCAGAGATGACGGGATCGAGGTACGCAAGACGTCTTTGGCAGAATTGAAGCGTCTTCCATCAATGCCACCCCTTCTTCTCATCACTAGCAAGCAACGGGTCTTCCGATGCTGGTGGCGGCGCATACGTTGGCCTCGGCGCCACGACAGGTGGTAAATCCGAGGCAATCGCATCTTCGTAACTCGGAGGTGGTACATCTCCATAGATCTCTTCTGCTGACGCAACACCTGGTCGAGCTGAGAATTGCGGCACCGTGGGGCGCTCTGCTTCGATCGGAGTAGGCGGGACCTGGTTGGCACCGAAATCTGTATCCAGTCGGCCCTCAGTCCTGAGCTTGCTTGCCATGGGATCTTCGCCTTTGCGCTGTTTGGCCTCTGCCATTCTTGCGAGGACTTCTGATGGTGGAGCGATGCCAGAGTAGACGGCCGTGTCGAGCCTCAAGGGAAGCACGATGTTTTGTGGCTAAACTTCATGGTCAGCATTCGGTCGTTCAATGAGTTGGAAGCGCAGTCGTGAGAGCAAAGTCGTACAATCTTCCTCATCTGCCCTGGTCGTACCTTTGACCCATCGCCCGCGTAGCTGAGGCCTATTCTGATATCGAGCTGATAGAACCGGTCGATGTTGCATGACTCGAATCCTGGAGCAACTGTATTTGGCAGTGACTGTCCACGCCACATACGGTCGTCAAGTATCGTCTCTGTGTTGATCGGATCGCTCGGTGAGCCAATAGCTATACCCATGTTGCTCTTGCTCATGATGATCCAGCTATTCGTCTCTGTCCTGAACACTTCGTGTGCTCGGATCTTTGTATGACCAATGAGCGAGACCTGTAATGACTGGAGGAAGATGGCTCCGGCAGAATCGTTAAGCCTCTTAACGATAAGGCGCAATGGAATGTCACTGTTGCATGTCAAGATCGCTGGCTCTGGCAATCGTGCATCAATGCTGATTGCTGGGCCTTGCCCGGGTCCACCAGTGGTCGGTGAATTAGGTGCGCTCGACTTCTTCCCAAAGATGCCCTTCATTCGATCCTTCACTGCATGATCGCCTGAAAATGAATCAAAGTGATGCCTTTGCCTTGCGTATACTTCCGTGCCGGTCGATGGAGCTCTAGGAGGCTCTATGGGAAAGAAATTGAAAGGCGCATAGGCTCTCGCATTTTCCTTGAAGATGGAGTGCCGATTGACAGTGCACTTGACAAAGTACCTGATTTCGGCTTCGCCTGGGAAGCCGTTCAGTGTAGGTGGCAGCGTTTTCTTGACATGTCGTTGTGCTGGCTTGGCGACCTCAAGGCCGACGACCATTGGCATCTGGTTTCGATTAAGGTCGCAGCTGTTGTTGAACGGCAGCTACAGACTCAGTCTTAGCATGTGGTCGTACCAAAAGCAAGATCTGCGGCAAGGAAGCCATGCTTACCTTGAAGCTGAACGGGTACTCATGCTGACCTGCTGGTAAGGTATAGTGGGCACCTTTTCCCGACGCGTGATTCCTGCTCTCCGCCACCTCTCCTGGTGGGAAGACCATCTGGACTTTGTATAATATCTGTCATTCGTCAGTATCGTTGCACCATCGCCTGGGCTCGTGAATGATTGCCAACTTTGTGATATTCGACCTGCGCCTTCGGCCTCTCGCCATTTGGGCCTGCAGGGCTCATCAACCGCGTCCGCGACTCGCCCTCCAGCTTGACCAGTATGTTCGAGACATCAGAGCTTTTTGCCGCTCTCACGATCACTCTGCCACTGATCAGATCAAGATTCGTGTATGCGACATTGCCGGGCTGGTCCAGAATCACAGATGCCTGCATGTTGACGCCAGACCATCGCGGAAGTAGGCCGGATTTGGTGCAGGACCACTTCAATCACCATCAGATCCCTTTGCATCCGTCGTTCATCTTCCACTGATCATATGAAGGCAGTGGCGACAACGCGGCTTGGCAGTGGTTGTTGCAGGCGTCTGTCGCATGGTGGAGCCTGCTGACACTACTTCTTCCCTGATGGCAGGAAGCTTCGGCAAGTTCGGATTCGGCAACACTGATGTATGGCTGCCTCCAGGGACATGGCCGCAGGCACTCACTCAACATTCTGGGATTTTTCTCAGCGAGTGGAATCATGGCATATGACTGGGTAATCAACGGCTACCCAGTCCGCTGGTGGTTGTTTCAGTATGGCTCTGCCACCACCATCACGCAACGCTCAGCTTGGCACGGGTATAGGACACTAGCGCCAGTGGAAAGCCAGTCGTAGTCAAGACCGAAGTGTATTATGTATTGTATGCGCACAGTATGTATATGCGCCCAAGAGTGTGTGACCTCCTCGCTGTCTAATAGAACCATTGAATCTCATCCTTCATTCCCGCCAAAGTGTTGATTCGCCCGACCAACGCCTCGCTAACTCGAAAGTATGCATGGGGTATCTCCAGAAAAACAGCCATGCAAATCCATATACCGGACGGAGTGAAGTCGTGAATCGTGATCGTGAAGAAGCTCAAAAGACCGGCACAGTCTGGCTGCCGCTCTGCGACGCGAAGAAAGAATATCCAGGCGGAGCGTCGTCAACGGGCGCCTGACTGCCAATTCTGCTGCGGCCAGTCAACGCCTCATCTGGTACGTGGATCGCCCTGGACTGGAAGTAGTCGCCAATCTCGTCGTCAATGATCATCTCCATGCTGGAATCGATGGAGCCAGATCGAGGGCTCGAGTCGCCACTGGAGTGGCGGGAGATTTGAATTGGCACTTTGAGGTCGATGGTGCCTCCGATGCCGGCAGTGTGCAGGCCAAGTTCAAGCTTGATTTGATAGATGCGGCTGACCAGGCAAGTGTGGAAGGTAGGAACGAAGGCTTTGTTCGATGGCAGGGAAAGTGGCACCAGTACCTTTGCGGTGTAGAAAGACTGTCCCTTGTAGCTGTCGCTTGGCTCAGGCACACCGGTGGACACGTCTGAGCAACCAGAATCTCGTCGTTGGAGCACATCAACGTTCCCGTCATGCTTGGTCCACTCCACGTTCGCGACACAGCGCGAGGACAGGTTGAGCTGTTCGCTGTGCATACCCTGGGACAGATCCAACAGCGAAGCTTGCTTGGTAGGTAATGAGCTTCTAGCGGTGCTGGCGAAGTACGTGCAGACCTTTAGTCGGGTCGCCATACTACCCAGACGAGGCGGAGGTGATTTCGCATCGACAGGGTCGAATCGGAGCACGACGGTGGCCATCGAAGGCTGTTGTTCCCCTGTTCGTTGGGCTTGTAGTCGCATTGGGCCAGGTTGAGAGGCTTCGACGACCAGTGTGCCGAGTTTACCTTGAAGCACTCCCTTGCGAATCGTTCTCTCCTTGCGCAGGGTGTATTCGCTGTCGTTGCCAACAATCAGCGGTGGCTGCTCGTCTGTAGCTGGGATGATACGGACGCGGCGAGCTTTGCTTGCGATGGTAGCCTTCGCTGTCTCGTCCCCTTCCTCCTTGTACTTCGAGATCCTGGCAAACACTCCATAGCGAATGCTGGCCATCTCTGGAACCATGTCATCTAGACATTCGGATTTCAACTCGACGTCCTTGTCACCAAAGCTTGGCGGCAATTGTAGATGAACATCGCGGAGCGCGGGGCTCGCAATCTTGTGCTGGCACACTCGCGGGAGGAGTTGCTGTGGCACGACGAAAACAAAGGGAAGCTCGTACTTCTGGCCGGCCCTCAGCACACGATCCTGTGGAAGATGCTCATCGAGACGTGGCTGCTTGAGTTTCAAGAACTGATGGAAAGCCTCAGATTTGCCAGAAATAGCTGCTGCAGTAGTAAGGCGCTCGACGTATGTCCGAGTGGTTCCCACGAATTCGATGTCGACCTCTTGGAAGCTGGTGTCCGTGGGTGCGACGAGGACAGCGACGCCTTCGATTTTGTCGAAAGTGCTGTAAACAGATCTCCTGCGGTGCAGCTGGATCTGTATCTCAGGCTTATGAGCCTGGTAAAGGTTTCTCAGCCTCGATTGCATGTTGTGTGCATCGTTGCTGTGCTCCGAAGAGACGGACATGCTGCCGCTCCTTATCAACAGTTGTCGCGTGTGGACAGACAAGGTCGACAAGCAGCTCAAGCAACGGGTTACAGCTAGGAGAGCCAATGAGATACGTCGTGGTGCGAAGTCGCCGTATGCGAGACTGCGGGGACGACCGTGTGATGAACTGTGTGGCTTGCGATGGAGGTGTCGATCCTTGGGATGGTTGTGAGGGCTTGACTTGAATCCGAGGTGATGGAGAGTTAGAACTAATGATGAGACGTGAACTCACTGAATTACGACGGGCCTAGCACCACGACGGGCGGCCATCGAGGTGTCTTATACCAATACGATACGTCGGGCACAGAAACGCGCCCTCTTGTTGAATGGATGCGTGTTGGGTCACGAAGACGAAGCCATGGAGTTCATGCCCTCATCAGGAACGCAGGGGTCGGAGCTCGCGATCGTGCTGTGATTCGTCGCTTGGGCATACCGTCCGCAGCTCTGCGCTAAACGCAGATGGTCCCCTTTTGTCAGCACGGAGTGCATGACGGAGTAGATCGACGCCCTATCGCATCTACTCCTCCTCAAACACCGCACCTGGTGTTGGGCAAGTTGACGGTCCACAGCATGCTTTTTTATCACTATCTGGCGACTTCCCCTTCACACGTTACTCGTTTACACTCAGCAGTCGGCCAGCCCTTTGCAGGCTTTGCACACGGTGCCTTCACGGACGACGCGGTGTGGGCATCAGCCAGTCAGTGCATGGTAACGCTATGGTGAGGCAACACGTGTATGTGCTAGCCATGAAGGGAATACAATTCCATGCAGAATTGCATAGGTTAGGACGAGACGGGGGGCCGTGAAACCGAGAATAACTTATGTGTCATGTCATCCAAGTTCAGAACGACCAAACGAGCGCGCGCAGTCCAGAATAGTCTGGTTTGCCATCAAGTGGATCTGAATGCAGCCCATGGTGAGATTTTTTTAGTAGAGAAAATTCAAAAAGACTTTTTAGTAGAGAAAATTTTACACCCTCAAGCACGTGTCTCCGAAGCTACGACTGTACGTGTCGTGCGTGTGTACGAACAGTAGAACTAGCTCTCGGCGTCGCGGTGACAGGCACGAACGGCTGACCACTTCGGGATCTTGGCACGCTTGGGCACGGCTGCGCGCAAAATGACGGCACAATGACTGTGATGATCCCTTGACCTGTCGTTTCCTTCGTCCCGTGCTTGCAGCACAACATCGCCGACACAGCCAGCGTGAGTAGTGTTGTGATCGAGTCCATGGGCGTCACACTTGTTGCCGTGTTCGGAGAATGAACGGTCTTGTTGGCAAGGTGAGCGAGTCTCGAGAGCGTCGAGTTACCTTCGTTCAGCGTAGTTCTAGCACGTCTCCGCGGTATCGCATGTTGACGAGATGCCGGCTGCGACGCACCGCCGCAGCAGTACGACTGACGAAGTCACAATACTATTGACACACATCCAGCCTGGAACGAGGCAGCCGAGGTGAAGCCCTGGAGACGGAGTGGTGGCGCCCGATACCCTAAGCCAGGCAGCGAGCGTGATGGCAGGAAAGCATGCCGTGCGAGCTTAAGTGAGCGTTGCGACGAGTGCACTACTGCCGGAAAGGGTTTCTTAGAAACACAACTTCCCTCTCGACGCTTTCGCCACGACACCCGGGCCATTCGTTCCAATGTTGCTGCCTCGCCGCATGCCACGTGAGGCACGCGCGGCAACGAGCCTTTGATGCGACGCGCCGAAGACGTCGTGGCACTCTTGAGAGAATTGAAACGGAATCCGAATCCAGGCGCGAAGCCACGAGATACTGTCGCGACTCTGCTCAATCAGCGCAATGGAGCAGAGATGGCCACGATGAAGATGTTCTGTGCTCTGGATGTCATGACTCGAGCAAAAACGATATCTGGGCTGGGCAGTGTCGTGGGTTCTGGTAAGTGGCCTGTCGTTGTTCAAGTGGATGCCTCCTCGTTCTCACAATATGGAGCTGGTGTACTGGAGCCCAGGTCGGCAAAGTGCATGGTTGGATGCCGTTTTGCGACGAGGACAGTTTTGTGCCCGCGGCGCCAATTACTGCTGACTCACATCCAAGCGACGACACCGCGTTGCACTACCCGCCAGAAGCTGACCTGTGTTAGGCGTACACTTGTCGTATAAGGGAGGAGTCATGTATTACTGAATTGTGTTTAGCGTTTCAGACCAATGAAGCGAGCCACTGCAGCTGTGCAGCCTCCTTGCGCTACCTCTTAAGCATGCAGGCAGACCTACAGACAGCTGCCGCCTGGGATGAGCAGTGCCTATATCTTGATCATAATGCACCACCTCGTCCGTCTTTCCGGAATCACAGAGCATGCAATGAATCCATTCCACACACAACAAGCAAGACACACCAGGATGTCACCTTTCGCGCGGGACAGCATAGGCGACCACATCTGCGGATGTTACGTGATGTCCAACTACAAACGGCGCTACCTGCCGCAATGCCAGCTGAAGTCCCATACGACCATCAACCCAGTCTGCTACACAACAAAACTCACCCAAGTCTTCCAAAATCCAACCCAGGAAGAGCTTCTCGAGGCCAGGTACACATTCCCTCTTTTTGACGGCATAGCTGTTAGCGGATACACCATCACCTACGGGGACAAGTCCATCACAGGTGTGGTCAAGCAGAAGGACGATGCAAAGAAAACCTACCAAGCAGCGCTCTCGAGAGGGGAAGCGGCTGGCCTACTGGAGAGCTTGCCTGCTGGTGTGTTTGGGGTCACGTTGGCCAACATACCGGCGAGAGCTGACATCATAGTCGATATCCTGTACTGCGGTGAGCTTAAGCACGATGCTGCGATCGATGGGTTGCGATACATCCTGCCAACCAGCATCGCTCCTCGATATGGATCGTACCCAGGCGAGCTGATGACGTCAAACACTGTCAACAACGGGGGCCTTCGCATCGAAGTTGACATTGATATGGGCAACCCTGCTATACGCAAAGTACAGTCGCCCAGCCATCCTATCGCGGTCTCTATGGGCGGTCTGTCAACGAGCGATGGCGACCCACAGGCACCTTTCCAACCTTGCCAAGCATCAGCAACCTTGACCCAAGGGAACACCGAGTTGGCGGGCGACTTTGTCCTACAACTTCTCATTGACGACATGAAAAAGCCACAGGCCATTCTGGAAACGCACTCATTGCTACCGGGTCAACGCGCGATTATGACAACCTTGGTCCCGAACTTTGTGCTGGAAGCAGCACATCCAGAGGTGGTCTTCATTGCCGACCAGTCGGGCAGTATGTCTGGCTTAAAGAACACGAGCCTTGTCGCAGCGTTGAGGGTCTTCATCAAATCAATGCCGCTAGGTCTTCGCTTCAACATCTGTGCTTTTGGGAACCACTTCAAATTCCTCTGGCCTCAATCACAACCATATAGCGAGAAACACGTCAACGAGGCACTCGCGTTTGTCAACACGTTCTCGGCAAGCTATGGTGGTACTCAAATCTTGGAGCCAATTCAGGAAGCGTTCAAAAGACGCCTCCCGGACCTTCCTTTGGAGATTATGCTTCTGACAGACGGCGAGATCTGGGATGAGTCGGCGCTGTTTGGCTTCATCAACGAGCAGATCAGAGACAAGGCTATCGACGGTAGGGTGTTTACGCTCGGCATCGGACATGACGTATCACACACTCTCGTCGAAGGTGTCGCTCGCGCCGGCAATGGCTTCGCACAGTTCGTCACGCAGAACGAGGACCTCGACCAGAAGGTGATTCGAATGCTCAAAGGGAGTTTGTATGCCCACACCAGGGACTACGAGCTCGAGGTGCACTTTGATAACACGGAGGACTTCGAGATCGTGGAGAAAGTTCGGGACTGCTTGATAGTCATCGAGCAGCCCAAGGAGGTGAAGTCGACGCCATCGAGACCGATTTCCTTCTTCGATACTGCACTGAGCCCAGATACCAATGGTCACCAGACCGAGGGCGATCGCTACGCACATCTCCCGAAACTCGAAACACCCAAGATCTTGCAAGCACCGAGCGATATTCCGCCACTCTATCCGTGGAACAGAACTACAGCTTATGTCCTGTTGGGACCAGACTCACCACAAAAGGATATTGTCTCTCTGACTCTGCGAGCGACAGCTCCCCAAGGACCGATCGAGCTGAACATACCAATACTGGGAACGCAATCTGGAGTTGGCATTCACACTCTGGCGGCCAGAAAGGCTATCCAGGATCTAGAAGAAGGTCGCGGGTGGCTCGATAAAGCGTTAGTTGGCGGGAAACCTCTAAAGCTCCATCATCAGAGTCGCTTCGACGAGATCACAGAGCGAGAAGCTGTACGTTTGGGCGAACGATTTCAGGTCGCCGGCAAGTGGACCTCGTTCGTAGCGGTACAGGATAACTCCAACGAGCAGGTGTCGAGCGTGGATCGACCTGCAGAGATGCCCCGACAACGAGATCCATCAACTGTTCCGGCAGGGGCATTCAGCACACAGAGCTCTTTCGCGAGTTTCGGTGCGCCCATGGGCGGGGCCTCGACAAGCCGTAGCGCCCCAACCCCTATGTCAGCTCCGTCTGGCGGTCTCTTTGGTATGGCCTCAATGGCGCCACCTCCAGGAGGCACATTGTTCGGAGCACCTAGCCAGATGCAAGGCGCTCTCTTTGGTAGTGCTTCAGGAGCTCAAAGTGTGATGGGCGGACAGTCGCTGCAAGATTCTCAAATGGGACTTATGCTCCTGGAGCAACAGAAAAAAGGCCGTAAGCTGATGAGTCGAGGTAGCCCCTTCGCTGCCGCTGCGCCTGTTGCTCGTGACCGAAGACGAGTCGCAGTGGAGTGTGAAGAGGAGGACGAAGATATGGGTTCTGGTTTCTTTGATGGACCTCCTGCACCACCGCCCGCACCAGCCGCGGCCGTGCCTCCTCCAGCTTCTGCGCCTCCTTCAGCTCCTGCGCCTCCTCCAGCTCCTGCGCCTCCTTCAGCATTCAGCCCTCCATCGGCCCGCAAAAATAAGAGCCCCAGCGATACCCTGCATCGCATCATTGACCTTCAGCACTTCTCGGGTGCATGGTCGTATGGTCATGAGATTATCAACTTGGTTGATATTGAGGAGAGCAGTGTTTCTAGGACGCAGTTTGGGCTCGATGACGATGTCACAGCCACCGTTTTTGTCGTTGCCTACCTTGAAAGTCAGCTGCAGAGCAAGAAGGATGTCTGGGAGATGGTCGTGGCGAAGGCTCGATCTTGGCTCCAAAGCAAGGGCGTGAAGGTGAATGATCTGGTAGCAATTGCGGCGAAGCATATACAGAAGAATGGACTTCTAGGAAGATCGTGAGATTGAATGATAGATTTCATAGGAAGAAAAAATTCGATCCGAGCTGGACCGTGACCGTATTTGATTCCATCGTTCTGCTTTGAGAGCATGATGTAATGAGTATGAGAGTGACCGACGCTCTTTCGCACCCAAGCCTACCATTTCCGGTCCCGTCCTGCTTCCCAGCAATATTGCCCAAGACACAAGAAAGGTCTTGGTTGAACTACTTGAGCAGCACACGATACGTACCGAAGAAATTCCGAACTGTACTTTTGAGCGCCAAGCTTTTTTAAAGCATTCACCTAAGCTCGTGAAGCACTATATCGTCGAGCATCATACTCACATCTTCCAGACCCCCTTCAGGCTCCCGTCGCCCTTCAACGAAAACACTCAGAGTATATCCAGCAAGATAAGTCACGGCCCTTCGTCGGCCCGCCCCCCCCTTGCGCGCAAACCTTTATGACGAATGAAGAAAATACATCTTATACCAACACATCCGATAATGGTGGTCCGATATGGTCTAGGTCCGTACAAGATAGTTCACCATGCGTCAAACAAAAGCGCTAATAAGCAGTAGTGGCTAGGATACCTGTCTCTCATTGCACGCTTCAATGCGCTCCAACGATAGCCCACAGGTGGCCGGGGTAAGCATTATCCACTGATATCTTTGAGATGGTGGAAGCATATGCTGACAAGTTGATAAGGTTCAATTCCCCGTGTCGGAAATTCTTTTTGCTTTTTCTGAAGGCGTTGAATTGAGATTGAGGATTAGAAAAGGGTGTTGTTGCGTTCCTTTTTGCCTCTTGGTGATGTTTGAGCATGCACACTCACTCCTTTCACTTCTAATGTTCGCTCTTCATCAACAAGAGCTGGTCACATAGCCTTAATGACCTCTTTTGATGTAGTAATCATTCAATGCCGTTCTCCAAGTTAGTCTTATTTTGTGCGGAGGCTTACGATCTCTGCGCTGCTGGAACTTGACCGTTATCCACCCCCTGGTCGAGGCCTTGATAGCGTAGGTACATTCTGTCAAAGAAGTTCCTCATGCGCTCGTCGTGTGAAAAAGGCTAACAGAACAGAGAGCCCTTGCTGCCAAATAGACATTGGAAATGCTGTGCAGGCCGCGATGCGTCGAGCCTTGCTTGGTTCTGCGGGAAACATGACCCCAATATCGCCTAGTAATGTCTTTTAGTTCTTGCATGTAGTGCCTACCGTTTGCTGCACCTTGACGGGATCGTGTAGCAACTCTGACGTGGGCCGGATGATAGTGCGGTTGGCCGACTTTGCTGCTTAAGTGTCAATATCGATGGCTAGCAGTAGACATTTGCTCCGCGCCTCCAGTCCTTCGCCTCTGGAAGCATAGCGCACCACAACCGAATGTACTGCACTTTCAGTTGGTACGCGAGAAGCGCTTGATCGCACTGTGCATGATGTTAACATCCCACAGCCAGTTGTTAGGCTCGCGAACTCCATTGGAAGTAGAGGGTTTGTGCTGCTGTCGTGACTGTGCAGTCAGCAGGAAGCATCATGAAGGGCACTGATCTCGAAGCTTGCACCTTTTTCCTCTTGATCAGGGCGATGGTGCAAACCCACCACCAGTCATCAGACTCGCGAAAATCACCCCAGCCGTCGAGCCAGACGAACACGCACTGCGCAGCGTCTGTCGGGAAGTCTTCACTTGCCATGGGAACTGTGCCTTTGTTATAATAAAATAGCAATTGAGCTGTGGTCTCCAGAGATACTGAGCGATGCGTCGGCTTGGTCATAGCTGCGGTCAATCAGGTCATACTGACTTCTCGATATCGCGCCGCCGCTTCTCGCTCGAAAATGCATAAGTCGCCTGTGCCTTCTGAGGCTGAGTATGACCTCGGCTCCCTCTGATCGGTGGATCGCTGTCACGTTTTGCTGGGCCCTTGGTTTTGTAGTGCCATTGGCCGTGCTATTCTCATTCGACATGTTTGTGTGTCATAGCCGACAATCTCCTGGACAGGGCTGACATGTGATAGATGCACCTACGCAGTCAGCCGTATACACAATCAGAGGAACACTATCCAGGCACTAGATACAGGTCGTACGGGCAGGACGATGTACACTTCACGACCAGGACTACCGTCCGTAGGTTTGTCCGGAATGCCTATGTTTTGACGTACACCTTGTAGAGCCGCTAGGAGCACGATAAGACATGTTGCATGCGCCGCGAGAGCATCAACCCAGAATTTGGCATGCCAGTCGCGGTGGATAGACCAGAACAGCGTGCGAGGTCCATCGCATATTCGGTGGTTCAGGCGTGATCAACGTGCGTTGTCGGATCCGTCGCCGGCTTTCATTGCGATTCGCCGTTGCCTTTCAATATGGAGTACAAGCCTGGTTGTTGACGTGTCCAATAAGACGATCCTGACACTAGCCAAAGATTCGGCGAGGTGCTACATGAATGGCGTCTCGGACGCCGGCAAACGCGTGGCCCTCACCATGTAGAGCTGAGTCTCTTACAATGTATGCTTCGCGTTCAGGTTGACACCTCTCGACCGCTTCCTCGTTTCGTCTTCGCCTGCTTCATTTCTTCCTCGTGCTCTGCGATCAAACCAAGCACCTCTTGCTCGGCCATCCAGGTACGGACACTGTTCATGACCTGCTCCAAGGCATCGCCTCCGTCCATGATGTCGTCCAGATGCCTCGAATCGATACCACTGCGATGGTCGCTCACTCTCTGTTGTCCCCAGTTGTAGGTCCGCACTTTGTTCTCCCGACCCACTTTTCCAGCACCAGCTCCTCTTCTCAGACGAACCAGTTCCTCCTCACGCTCTTCTCGCTTTGACTGCGCTATTCGAGATCGAAGCAAACTCCATGCTTTTTCTCGATTCTTCACCTGTGATCTTCCATCCTCGACCCTCACTATAGTACCTGTCGGCTCGTGCGTCAGACGTACGGCAGATTCTGTCTTGTTGACGTGCTGTCCTCCTGCGCCGCTGGAACGCATCACTTCGCTCCGCACATCCTTCGGATCGACGTAGTAGTCGCTCCTCGGATCGTTGAAGCTGTTCTCGCCCAAGTCGCCGCCACCATCGTCTGGCACTGAAGGCAGTACCAGCACACTCGCTGCAGATGTGTGCGTTCTGCCTTTGCTCTCTGTTGCTGGCACACGCTGTACTCGATGTACACCCGCCTCACACCGCAGGATTCCGTAAGCACCAGGTGTCTCCACTTCGAGGACTGCTTCCTGTACGTGCTCGCCGCCTTCTGCTACATCGTACTTGAGGATTGTCGTCCGCAAGCCATTCTTCGCGCAGTATGCTTCATACATCCGCAGTAGGTCTCCCGCAAACAAGGCCGCCTCATCTCCACCGGCGCCAGGCTTGATCTCGAGCAGACATGGCAAGTGGGCGAAAGGGTGTGTCGGTATCAGGCTCGATTTGAGCGCAGCCTCTGCCTGCTCAATCTTCTCGTGCGTCGGTCCGACATCGTCTTCGGCCAGTTGCTTCAGCTCCTGGTCTGATGACTTGAGCAACGATTGTAGCTCATCCCATGAAGATCTGGCCTTGTCGTATTCGTCGATAGCACTGGCCGTTGTGGATAGTTCTCCTAATCGTTTCGCCGCGTCGGCATCGTAGTCTGAGGCCAGCTTCTGGATGAGCGATGCATGTTCGGACGCGAGCGATCGAGCTCGGGATAGTAGTGCTGGTGATATGCTATCGGAGACTGCTGCTGCTGCTGCTGCTGCTGATGCTGCTGCTGCTGTTTACGGATCAGCTTGCTAGTCGTGGGGTGAAGTTGCACCTGCGCCTACCGGTACTTTGTGCGCGCCGCTGAACAAGTAGGCGACGCGAGATAGGACGCGCAAGGCCCCGCCAACAAGATGCACAAATCCATGGTATTGAGGCTGACATTGCCTGTGAAGAAGCCAGCAGCTGGGATGCATATTATGCAAGGTCCAGAAGGCACGGTGGCGTGGCGCAGCGCAGCGCAGCGCATTGGTGGACAACCAAGCAAAATTTGATGACTAGTCTAGGCATCGCCTTCGTCTGCGGGAGCAGCAACATCATCATCAGAGCATCAACGTTCTTTCTTCTACATGTACATGTACTCTACACGTGAAGGAGACAGCTCAGAACCGCCAATGACTTCCCGACTTCATCTTCCGCACACCGCATCGCGTTCACGCTCACGCTCAGGCTCAGCGAGATGTGGGAGACAAGGGACATCCGCCGGCTGGTGATGGTGGGAGCGTGTTACGTGGACACCATTCTCAGGTACGTACCGCTGCCTCTCCCCTCGAGTGCCGCCGCAGATTCATCGTGGCTGACGGATCTCCATAGCGTACCTTGTTTCCCGCAAGAAGACCACAAACTACGAGCAAGCTCCTTGGAACGACGACGTGGCGGCAATGTGGCCAACTCCCTCGAAGTTCTACAACAGCTCTTCGATGGGGAGGAAGATTGTCCCGTCGAACTCGTACTGTTATGCGTCCTTCCAGCCAAAGAGTCGCCCGGTTCCAAGCTCGTGCGGGATTCACTGCGCGACGTGAACATGACCCATTGCATCTACCGCGAGGGTTACGATGACCCTGCTTCAAGCTATATCATCAAAGCCATCGACACGGGATCACGAACCATTGTCAACTACAATGACTTACCAGAGATGACTTTGGCAGAATTCAAGCAGCAAGTCGAAGCCATGGATGATGCCAAACCCGCTTGGTTCCACTTCGAAGGACGAGAAGTTGAAACTTCACTGGCTTGCATGGATTGGTTGAGGCACAAGTACCCGGATGTTACGCTGAGTGCTGAGATCGAGAAACCAAATCGTGAAGGCCTCGACAGAATGGCTGCTGCAGCCGATGTTGTCTTCTTCTCCAAGACTTGGGCAGAAGCTCAAGGGTTCGAAAGTGCTCGCGATCTGCTCGAAGCGCAGGCCGATTCTTTGCAGCAGGCGCGTCTGCTGTTCTGTACTTGGGGCGCAGAAGGTGCTGACTTCTGTGGGCCTGATTGGAAGACCATATGCCACGCCGAGCGTATCAACGATCCCACTGACGTGGTCGTTGACACCATTGGGGCGGGAGACACCTTTGTGGCTGGAGTGCTCTGGCAACTGCTGATCTCCAGTTGGCCATCTTCCGACATCAGTTTGGATCAGCATGATCGTGGATGGCGAGCGGCCAACTTCGCCACCAAACTTGCTACCAGGAAGGTCTTTCAGCATGGCTTCGGAAACATGATTGAATTGGGCACAGTGCTATGAGATATCCCATCCGACACTGGGCAAATTCGTCGCGCAAAAGTCGATTGTGACATAGAAGCATCGAAGCGCATACAATTCAATTCCATCACCAGGGTTCAGGGCTCTTCTTCAGATCCGAGCTTGACGATGCTCCTGCGAGGCCGGGTCCGTTGCCTTCTGTCCGCTTCGCTCGGACAAGGTCGGGGTCTTTACGTCGGAGTCTTTGCGAACTTGAGGGCTGAGATCTTACGCTCATAGAGCTCATCCGATTCCCAGTATGTACGACCTCGCGTCCGCTTTCGATAGTAGTAACAGGCACAATCAGAACTACTTATCAAATGAAACCTTACTCCAGGATAGAACATCCACAGCAGGATTCTGGTAGGGACCAGATCTCTGGCCCAGACGTATACCGCTTTGATACCAAGGTTTGCAGCATCCGGGCTGATCATGTAGGAGATGGTCCATTGAAAGACGACACTAGACAGATGTGTCAGCTTGGCAATGTCGGATCAGAAGGTGACTAACAAGCCAGCGCCATAGCATCCCAAGTTGAATGACGTCGTCTGGGCTCGTAGACGAGCGGTCGAGGTCTCTCCTGCAGCGCCGAAACCGATCGGACCAGCTGGTGCGCCATAGCATAAAACCCAGACGAGCAAGCATGCAAGCGCGCAAGCGCAGCCTTGTTGGCGCCACTGGTGTGAAGAACTCCTGATGTTGCCAGTCCAGTATTGAATAGACACATGAGGAAGGAGCCTTCCACGAGAAGCGGATGACGGCCTATATACTCGCAGGCGACCAACGAGCAAAAGATCGATACAATGAGAAGCACGAAGGTGGTGATCGTGACCCGGAACGGATCGTCCATGCCGGCGACCTTGAAGAAGTCCTGCATATCGCCCGTCAGCGGTACGACGGTATAAGACACCGGAGCGTGATCATAGAGCAACTCAAAATTGCCTTCGATGCTCATCTGCAACATATCGTCAGAGCCTTGGCCCGGTGTACAGAGCCGGCTTAAAGTTCCACAATTCGGCACAATTGCCAGACAGGACGTCGGGTCCAACTTTCCCCTTCAAACACTAACCATTCATCCATTCATCTGCGGCTCAAGGCTTGCAAGGTTGGCATTCTTAGGTGTTATGCCAAGCTGTAGTTGCCAAGATCAATGTAGTCTCAGGCTGTCGCAAGGGAAGGTCCTACAACACCCCTTATACGAGCTCGAAATCGTTGTTACGGTTTAGATCCCATCTTAAAGGTCGCAGTGGCTGCCATGATGTTTACTTCGAGTCAGTAGGGACTCGCTCATTGCCGTTACGGCAGATTAAGGGTCTCGTCCCAGACAGAGTCTAGCAACAACGAGAAGGCGGCCGTTTCGCAAGCTGGAGCATCATCTTCCAAGCATGCAATCCACGTATTGAGGAGTGTTGGTCCCCACCGCGAGGACGTGTCTACCCAACAGGCACCTCAGTGATCCTTCGATTGTCTTTGTGTGTGATCGCAGGCGTTATCTGCAGTCCGAACACGCCTGATCCGTTCACGCCTTTGGCTTCGTGGGACGCACATATTGATAGGCAATTCTGTCATGCCTCGCACAGTATTCATTGAGATCATGAATCTATCAGATTGCTCTGGCGTGGTGAAGAGTTCACAATGTTATCCGACTTCATCTGAAATGCACGGCATGAGGCCGTACAGCAGACCTAAGAGTCTCTTGCGGCACAGCATAGGACGGAAAGGACATAACGGAACCTCTATCTAAGAAGATCCTCGAGTTGCTCCACTGTCACCCATGGACTATCGTTTAATAGCGCAAACACAACGCACTTGAGCTGCTGGAGTCCACCGACTAGCGCTCCTTCGCGGCACGACTACATCTGCGAGCCGTCAAGGCGAAGGAAGAATGAAATGCGGCGGTGGTGCTCTCGAGCTCCAAGCGAGATTGTGTTGTGTATAAGACAGCGCCGATGTTCTCTTCATGGCCATCGGATTGCATACAGCTGCCAGTCATCTTTGCCGAATCTCCAATCTTCCACTGCTGATCATGGCTGCAATCATCAACACCATTGGCTTTGTCGCTAGTATTGCCACACTTATCGGCTTCTCTACATCTACAGACCTTGCAGGTGGCATACCGGGGATGGGGAATGAAGCGTCGCCCGCGACTATTCAGGTGGGCTTGAACGATGACGAGACTGGTCTGAACGATGCTGTATGCACTGAAGCATCCCACATCACCGGTATTGGTCCAAATGATGCGGTTCGTGCTTGGCTAGGCGATGCCACTCAATCTTGTGCACAGCGTTGGTATCCAAGTAATATCATCGTCAACGGGAAGAACCTCAACCCTCCTTTCCTAATACTGCCACCCCCCCCCCCCCCCCCACAGGAGCTGATCAATGGTTGAAGTAGAGGACCACTGCAAACCAGTCTGCATCTTCATCGACGGCCACCTCACCGACGGCACCAAGTCGTCAACCATTTATACTTCATGATGAAAGCTGCAATGTAGCATAACCTCAGAGAGCCATAGCTTCGTGACACTTTGTACAGAGTCATGTCTATCTATCAACGCGTCAAGCCAACGCCCCCATAGGATCCCACAGTGGCAAGACCTTGGGCTGCTGCTTCAACACCTCCCTAACCTCCTTACTCACTACACTCGGATCAACCACAGCCTGATAGCAGAATTCATCCATCCATTTATCACTCATAACAAAGTATCCGTCCGTCCCGGCCGTCTCGCTCCAACTGTTCTCCACCCTCCACCTCACCGGCTTGTTGTCCTCATCAAGGTGCACCGCCGTCAAAACCATAGCATGCGTCATTTGGCTCTCTCCAGTCAGGAGACGCTCAGCCTTGGACAGGCCCAGCTTGATGTTAAAGCCGAGTTCGTAGTCGACGAGATCCGTATCCATGATCCCCTTCTGACTATCAGATTGCTTGCCCACATCAGACCCGAAGAAAATAGGAAGTCCCTTCTTCAGCATTGCAACACATGCCTCTTTCAAGACGATGGTGTCGACATTGACGTATGTAATCGGTCTGCCATCCCAGACGTTTCCCAAGTGGTCTACGGTCAGGAGGCGGTTGTACTCATTCCTCGGGTCGTTGACCAGGGAGATGAATTTCTTGACATGTGTGGTGTCGGCGAACTCGATGGGGGTCAGAGAGACGTTCTTGAATGTATTGGAGCTGTCGTAGAATTCCCATGTGAATTTCTTGTCTGCGGAGGGAGGAGGGCCGAGGCAGAGGGTCAGGACTCGGACGATGTCTTGCATCATGGATTCTTTTGCTTCTGCGATTTTCGCCGAAGAGGAAGACTTCGCTTGTAGCGCTCGGAGTCTCAATCCATCCTCTCTCAACTTCGTCGTCAAGAGCCGGTCCATCGTCGAGCTGTTCATGGCGTTGTAGCTGTCGGGATACAGAATCTGCGGCACGATTCCATACTTCTGGACAAGGTTGACGATCATATCCCACTGCCCTCCATCGCCAACCGGACTCGCCATCAGCGCACTCACAATCCTACTATCTACATCCTCCTCCACCGTATCCAGGATACTCTCGAGGAAATAATTCGCCTTCTCCACCTTATCCCAGAAGAACAAGTAACTCTGACTTAGCTCAAAGCTCCTAATCTTATACTTCTGCTGGATTGCAATGCGGAAGACATTGCAGGCTGCGAAGATCCAGCAGCGTCCGCTGGAGCGTTGGTTCGTCACGGGGGAACCCTCATGCGGGATCTTCAGGTTGAAGTATTGCGTATCACGGATGATTGAGGAGGGTTTCTCGAGGATGGCGGAGGGATTGTTGGTGCTTAGGGCAGAGAGACCTAGGCGGTTCTTGCTGTCCTTCAGGACTTCACGGACATACTGCTCCGTAGCTGCGGCATCGATGTGCTCCGAATCATCTTTGAAGATGATCCTGTCAACTGAACCAGAGGTCTGTCGAGGATGATCGATTTTCAGGGCATCGAATTTCTCATCGAAGGTTGTGACGGAAGCTTGTTGCTGTGGAACTTGACGTTGTCTGCGAGAGACGGAGCCAACTGGGACTGCAGGTCGAAGCTGAGGGGAGGATTCTGCGGCACCCATTGTGATGGCCAGTGTAGGTGAATGAACGGGAATGTTAGGGAAGGTTGAGGAAGAAGTAGACGAGGTATGAAGTGGTCATGCCACCTCGTGGACGTGCAGCTGACATCTGATACAGGTCCATCAAGGTAGGAGCTATGACCCCCTCCAGCGATAACGCGATCGACGCCTCGTCATGCTCGTGATGTGGCAGGGACAAGCCAACACAAACCTCGAGCCGGAAAGTCATTGTAGAGGCGCAACATACCTTCTGTTGTTCTACGTTGCAGAACATGTGATATTTGGACAAGCAATTCAAGTCGTTATCATTCAGGCCGAGAGCGCATCATCGGCACCGCGCTGTTCTCGCGTTAGAAACTCCCAAAACGCCTTCGCTAATTTACACCCATGCCCATGTCCACGCCGTACAAAGTGCTCCCTGGCACTGCCTGTGATCAAAGTGCTGTTCATATGCAAAATCAGGCTCGCCGAAACTCAACCGCTGCAAGCCCAAGACTGCTCTACCTGCAAGCCAAAACACACTCAAATGCCGAACCACAAACACATCAGCTTCCCAAGTCGAATCACCACTCAATGACCAGCTTGCCGGACCTCTCCCATTCCGCCAATCCATATGCAAACTTCGCACCCAGATATTCATCGACCGGGCGATCTCGTTGACCCTCCGGCATCAGTCCAACATTCGGGAAATCGAATGTCATTGGTGGAATTTCGACTCGCGGCTCGACCCTCCACTCGACCACCTTTGGTGTTGCCTGCACCTGTTTTGACGCCTCTTCCTCCTCCTTGTTATTGTTTTCGTCATTCGTCTTCGATACTTCGAAGATGTTCTGTCTAATCTCAGCAGTCTCTGCATCAACCTCCATCTCGTCATCGGAGTCGACGTCATACACCCGGAAGGTCGACTCCGAGTCGCCAGGGCGATTGTGTGGTATGGAAACAAGATCATCAACCTTGACCCTCTTCGTAGGACGTGGAACCATCTCTTTGAGTTCTTCGTCATCTTTCATAGTGTCGATCGTACGCTGAGCTTCGTGGAATCGCCGAAGCTTCTCAAGACGTGCGTCTGCATTCGGCTCTTTCGGTGGTGGTTGGCGTGTCCACACTCGGCTTGGGGTCTTCGCGCTTGGGTTGTTGTGTTGTTCGCGAGCAGCCCGTCGAAGTTTGGCAACGCTACGTGGTGGTCGTGATGGTGTCGGATCGGGCATGCTAATGCTTGGTCGCTGCTCTGGTTCCGCCTTTTCGCTGATAGGCTCAAGTGTTGCAGCTTGGTAAGGTGTCTGTGCGCGTGATGGAGGCGGTTGGGCCGGCTTTGGCTGTGGTGTTGATCGTGGTCTCGGTGCCTGCTCTTCTGACCTCGCCTCTGGTTCGACTGGTCGCTCGGGTTCTGGTGCTGGACGTTTGCGTGAAGATGGAAGTTCATCCAGTGGCTTCTGTTCTTGCGAGGCTTGAGGTGATGATGAATCGCCCAATGGTCGAGTTGAGAAGGGCGAGGTGATTGTTTTGAATATGCGGCCGAAGAATGAAGATCGCGGTGTTTCCAGAGCAGACTCGCGAGGTGTTGCGACAACAAGCGCCTTGGATGTCTCAGGCTCATTGCTTCGTTCTTTTGGTTCAATCAAGGATGCTGGTGTAGCGTGCAGTACCAGAGCATCCAAGTCCGCCGTCGCAGGTGTAGGTGCAGGGGCAGGTGTACTGGATGTTTGCTGCTGGCTCTGCTTGCTCTGCTTGCTCTCCTGACTCTGCTTCTGGACTCGCTCATAGAAGAGTGATTCGCGCAGTGTGCGCTTCTGTTCGTACTTGCGCTTCGCCTCGTCGCGCTCCCGAGTCAATTCCTCGATTTGCGATTCCTGACTGGTGAGCTGAGAGCGCTGGGTGACCAGCTGATCGCGCAGACCCTCCTCGCGGACGGCGAAGGCGGAGATGACTGCATCTTTTTGCATGTTGGTCAGTGTCTTGATGTGTGTGCGGTTTCGCATAATGCAATCAATCGCAGCGGCCGCGTCAAATGTGCAGGTCTTTGTTCGCGCTAGGGTGTATGTATTTGTTCGCGCTTGTTTCTTGCTGGGTGTCTTGGTGATTTTGGTGGGGGTCCTTCGCGCCGACAAACTGGTTGCTGCCGCGAAGGCGTCTCGCTCTTGCTCTTGTGTGGATTCTTGCGTGCTGGGACGGTGGTACAAACCAGGTGGTGCTGCTGCTGATGCCGCATCGTCGGAAACGACCGATCCTGCGCGACTGCCATCTCGAGACGCTGCGATGCGCTTGCTCCGGCGGGGAGCTGGGGTCGCCATTGTGATCGGTGGGATCCTGGATTACGTATTCTGTGTGTGGAGTTGGAGGTTCTTGGTGAATGCAGTGCTGTGTGGATGCAAGTGCAGTCCAAAGAGGATCAAAAGTGTGATGTAGTGTCAAAGAGCTCGAGGAGCACGCGAGGAAATCTAAGCGCGATCCGCCGGATAAACTTTTGGCATTGCCGACTGTTGGCTCCTGCTCAGCGATATTGTAGGAACACTGAAAGATGCATCTCTTATCTATTCGACCCGCTGCACTGTGCTGTCGGCAGAATCATAATCTCATCCAGTCGCTGCGGCGCCGTCGCAAATCGGGATCTCAATACACGCTTCCTCTCAATCCTTTGTCCTCCTTCTCGGCACGGTCCAGGCCATCCATGCCCTGCGAAGCATTGCTCCCATCCAGACTGCCTCTGTTCTCGTCCGACCAAGCATCTGGCTCATCGCCCAACGCGTCAGCCTTCTTTCCCTTCCCCATCCCGCTTTCTTGGGCCCAGCGCTCAATGTCCTCAGGTGTCGCTTTTCGTTGTGGGGCTTTTCGCAGAGCACTGCTCAGAGATGTTCCTTTCTGCGTCTGTTTAGAGAAGTACTGACCTCCACCGTTCTCGCTCATCTCGTGCGGTGTTGTCGTGCCCGATGTTGTGCCTCCGCCATCTCGACCGGGGTTCAGGTACGAATCGGCGGCTGTCCGGAATGGTACTTTGGAATCTGGTCGCGAGCTCGTCGTTGAGCCTTCATCTGATGGCCCATCGACGCTGGCCAGGTCTTCTCCTCCTTTCGCCGTCAGCTCGACTCGCGCGACAGGATGATCCTCCGCTTCGTTGGGGTTGTCTTCTGGTGCTTCCGCTGCTGGCGGTAGCTGAAGCTCTTGCTGCACTTTTTGTTTTCGTTGCGCCGTGCGTCTTGGATACTGATCGTTTGCATGATTACATCCGTCTGTGCAGCCTCCCCATTTCCTAGGTGGTATCTGCGGACTATCCTGCGACTGCATCAAGAAGCTCGACAGCGTATTCCGTCTCTGTGGATCCTGCCTGGCCTGCTGTTCCTTTCGCTGTCGCCTCAGCTCCGACCATGTCCGAAGGTTATTCTCCAGAATGTACTTCTGCGTCTCCGCATCTTTCCGCATAACCACGAACTCGCAATGGTTGACATTCCTCAAGTCTTCAAAGTATTCAACACTCCAGTGATACCATTTCATGAGAAACACTCTGCTCATCAATCCGTGCGTGACGAGAACGCAAACACTCGGAAAGTCCGCATCGCCAAACTGTCTCCACAAGCTCTCATTGAAGCCTGACACGCGGTCGTAGGCATCCGCCGCGCTCTCGCCATCCGGTATACGATAGAAGAAGTGTCCATAATCCGCTCTTTCCGCCCACATCCGCTCCATCTCTGCCGAGCATGGTTGAAAGTTGCCAAAGTCTTGTTCCCTCAGTCGCGGCTCTTCGTACACTGTAATCTTATTCCTACTAAACGGACTAGGCGCTTCGTCGTCGTCACGGGAGGTAAGGGTCTTGAGGATGCCTTCGGTCGTCTCGCGAGTTCTTCGGTACGGGGATGTGAAGATTTGGAGCTTGTCATCGGGTCTTAGAAGGGCGCGTAATCGTCGTCCGGCATCTGCTGCCTGTTGCGTTAGTCAGGAATGGAACTTCTCCCGGGTGTATGGTAGGAAGGCTTACTTGTTTATGGCCTTCTTCGGTCAGCTTGACTCTGTGATCTGGAATCATCTGATGGATCTCGCGGTTCTTGTTGCCTTCGGACTGGGCATGGCGGATTAAGATGATCAACTGTGGTCTTTTAGTCGCTGTGTTGAGGCGTTGATTAATGCAGGTAGACTTGCCCTTGGTTTGACCATCGTGAATTGCCTCTCTGAGTGTATACGAGAACTGTGTGCAGTCCTCTGCTGAGTGTATGGATGTTCAAGAGTGTCAAAGATGAGAAGGTTTCGGAATGTAGCTCGTTCGAAGTTCGACGTCAGAGAGCCAGGCAAAGCTTAGTAATTGCCACCATGTGAAAGCTGCAGGAAATCGCAGTCGATGGCAGAGACGATGTAGGAAGGCGTGAGCTCCGATCGAACCCAATGTGCATATCTGTATACATTCGATATCTCTCAACCAACATGCGCCATGCTCAAATATGCCAAACCACGCAAGCCAAAGTGGCGGGTATCCAGATACGCAGCAAAATATCAACGCTAAATGTCAAACCAAAACAGCTCAGATCACATATTGCACCGCTGACCGTATCTCCAATTCGGGACTGTATCCGTCGATGTGAATCTCATTCCTTCCCACCGCAGCTGAGCATCCTGGTCTGGAACCATGTCGAGAAGCGCATCCCAACTCCAGCAGGTTTGCCAAGTACAGGTCGTGACTCGTACGCATAGCGAGGCTTCTTCTCGCTTTCTCCAGGTGCGCTGCCATAGCGAGGTAGTGATGCTGCATTCGTTGGTCTATGATCCTCATAGCTCAATGCTTGAAACTCTCTGGGCTTGGCCGTCCGCTTCTCGACTTCGACATCAGCACCTGCTGTGGCGGCAGCTGACATGCCGCGCTTCCTCTTGGTGATATCGATCTGCTTCAACGCAGGCTTGAGAGGCGAGCCGGACAGCGCGGAGGAGTTCTGTCGTGATCCCTGTTTGGCTTCGGAATTGCGGCGCTTGCTTTCGATCTTCCTGTCTTTCTCGGCTTCCTTCTCCTCGAACTTCCGCCTGGCCTCACGGATCTTCTCATCGCGCGTCTGCGGCTCTGGATCGGAGAGGTTGCGCTTCGACACGAAGCTGAACGCCCTGTCGAGACTGGTCCGCGAGGATGGCGTGTATTCCTGCGAAAGGTCGGTATTGCCACGAGGGCGATTTTGCCTCGACCTAGACGACTTATCGGAAGTCGTGGAGAGGTTGGACTGGGATGTGCTCGTGAGTTTTGGCACGAGACCCAACTTGTCAGCAGTATGCGACTGCAATAACGGCGTTGGCATGAGAGCTGGCGTTGACGATATTGACACGCTCCGCCTCGTCCTGAAGCCATTGTCAAGTCGAAAGTCATCCTCCACGATATCATCACTCTCGTTCGCCTCCTCGTTGTTGATCGAAGTCGCATAGCTCCTACCAGGAGGTGTATAAGGCCTCGGGGTCTTGGCCATAGGGTGTATGAACGGTTGCCCAGGTCTCCCACTCGAAGTACTGATCTGCGAGCCTCCACTAGTGTTTCGTCCATGGCGCGTATGACCGCGCCTCGTGTGCGCGAAGCTTACATCACTCGCGGACTTTGCAGCGAACTCTTGTATGCCCAAACCTGCCAGACGGTCGTTCTCGGTCGTACTCTTCGACAGATCAATCATACCCTGATCTTCCTTGGCTGTGGACATCTTTCGCAGGTATGGTTTGATCTTGGGCACAGCCGAAGCTGATGTTGGCGTAGGCACGACATCAGGAAACGGTTCCTCGTAGGTTGCAAAGGGTGTGCTAAATTGCGAATGGGTCCCACCAAAGGGAGATGGTGGTCCGGGCAACGAAGATGCAGAGGTTCCACGCTTGTGTAACTTTGCAGGGTTTCCTGCAGCAGAATTCTTCACCGATGTTCCTGTAGATGTCGGATTGATGGAATCGTTCCGTAGGTTCGGCCTTGAACTGGTTCGCGGCGAATGGATCGTGTCGGGAGACATGGGCGAGGCTGACAAGCCGCCGGCGGTGTCCGCATCGCGTGCGGCCTTTGGTCGCGGAGCCTTGGTGCTGAGAGACAGTTTGATGGGCGAGTTGCCACTGCTAGAGGCAGGAATGGTGGTGGTATTGCTGCGACCAGCGCTGCGGTGTGAAGAAGGCATGATGGAAGCGGGCGGAGCTGATCGTGGCTCATCAGCAGCCCCAGGCGAGACGCGCACGCCTCAGCTGGTCCAGGTGCTTTTGGGATTTGAGATGTTACTCTATCCAGTTGTGCATTGTAGATACAATGGATAGTATACCATGCGCAGTGCAAGAAACGATAGCTCACGACTCGAGTCCTTCAAGATACAGATGCGGGTTTGTTTTGGCGGTGACGCCTATCACTGATTCACTGCAGATCAGGTTATGACGCCACGACCGATGCAGCGGAACGATTCCAATGGTGAAGGCGACGACAAGTCTGGGATAGAGAGGACGTGAGTGGTGGGTAGTGGAGATGAAATTGGCAAAAGCGAGGAAGATGCTGGGACAGGAAGCGCCGACTGTCGCATCTGCAAGCGGTTTCTTGTTGCCCAGTCGTGCCAGTGCAGTGAGAGGTGGCATGTGAGATCTCACGGTCTGGACACGCAGCCGCGAGCAACCGGTCATCCAACAACATGCTGAGCTGCCATCCAGACATCATGACACGCATGAGTACGAGGTCCATCGGTAGATCGCGCCCCATGGATACAGTAGTTCTACACACTTTCCGCAAATTAGACATGTTTCCCACCTGCAGCACGTGTCCGGCGAAACACTTCCGAGCTTCGCACCAGTACAGTGCTGTGGTGCAAGCACGCCCGTCGCCAGCTTCGTGTTCCAGACGATCCGGCTCGACACAACATGCACGCCGCCACCGAATACTCCGCACCAACATCCTACATTCTCGCGTTTCGAAAGGCCAAGGCCACAGACAGGAGTGTCTCCGCCTTCGTCCACTCGTCAACCACTGCCGGCGTAATGGTGACTTGCACATCTGCTTCGCTACCATGAACACCCCGGAATGCGATCGGATACCACGGCAGATCAGCAACAACGCCGTATGCAACTACATGTACTTGTGCAGACGCAGACGCAATCATCACCGAACGAGGCGCCAAGCTTACGCATTTGATTGAGGCGTGGAGGGCTCACCCGCAGCTTGTTGGATATACCTCCTAGCTGGACTCCACCAAGCCAGGCGGCGTTTGCTGAGAGCTCCCCCGCACTCGAGAGCTAACCAGCCGGCAAGCAGCGCGTGCTACTGATCACCCGTAGCATTGGAAACATATCTGAAGCTACGGCTCCGAACAAGTATTGCCGCACGACGAGTGCATGCCAGGAAGCACCATGTGCACCGTGTACCACCCAGGATCCCTGCATCACGTTGCTGCGATTTCCTCATCATGCCAAGACATCAACCTCTATCTGCCAAGATGATGCCGCCGATCTAGTCTATGGCTTCAGCGCAATAGTAGTCTGGCTCGGCGTGTGACGTGACGTCCTGCTCGAACACGAAGTTCTTCGCGTCCTCCACGCTATACACTGGCCATTCTTTTGCATCCACTACGGAGCCGGTCAGTACGGCGTGCATCATGAAAGTGGAAGGATCTGCCGAATGCCTACCTCCCAACTGTCGATTTGGATCGCCAAAGTTCACGAATGGTATCCTAAGCCTGTCACCCGTCGGATCCGGCAGACACAACCACGTTTGTGTCATAGGCTGTGTCAGTGTGCCAGCTTGAAATACTTTGGACGTTCTGGTCCCCCCATGGGATTCGGTCCGCCACTCTGTGGGTACCCCAGGCCTTCTGTGTTGTAGAAGACGGACGCCACCTCTTGAAAGTGCACAGCTCCGTAAAGCGGACGGGTACCCATGATCTGGCCTACCGCCGAAGGCTGCAATGTTCTCCTTGACCCAAGCCAATGCTAGATGCTGATCTCGAAAGCCAACCGTGGCATTCCCACTGTCCTGAATCGTACAAGAAACCCCACGCCGACAGGCGGTAGTTGCTAGAGACGGCCACAATCCGCTTCCCAGCTTCGGCCCATGCCTGAACGATGAAAGACTGATTGTAGCGGCGATCCGAAGAACCTCCCATCACCAGGCCTCCTCCATAGATCCAGACTTGGGAGCGTCAAACTCATGTCGCACTTCGAGCTTGAGATCATGTACCAAGACGGGGAGCTTATCGCCCGATCCCATGGATCGGATCACAGTCAGCGTCGAGCAATCTTCAGAGACATAATTGCCTTGACTCCAGGTGTCTTTGCCATGGCCGATGCACTGATATCCGTACCCTGTTGCGTTGCGAGTGTCGGACCAGCTGCTGTTCAGTGGCTGGAGGACCCGGAAGCGTAGGTCTGCCATGGGAGGTTGTGCATACGGCACGCCAGAGACGTTGTCCGTACTGGAGGCTGAGGCATAGTACCCTTTGTAGGTGCCATTCTCGACTGATGCGATTGGAGGTGCGCTAGCATCTTGACGCTTTGTGATGGGTGCCGTGGCAGACGATGCTGTCAGCAACAAGCACGCTAATTTCGATCACCACTGACTGGAGCAATACCTAATGCTCAGAGCTAATCGGTCAACGTCAGATTTTATACGCGAGGTCTTCACCTCAACATGTCGCCAAGCATGCATGACTCGACCAGGTCGTAACAGCCTACATCAATAGCCCCCCATTTAAAATCTGCCGGTACGACTGTCAACTGCATTATTCCACAAGAGCATCACCAACGGCAGGTCGCTACAACATCATGTGCGGAGATTCTGCGTTATTACATGCCAAGACGGGTATAGTCGTGAGAGATCCTCGCATGACAATGTGAGGAATCTATATGGGATCTGTCCACCCATCCCGAGACCAAATGACCACTCCCATTACAGTCCACATTGCAGCTCAATCGCAACATACGTCCGGTGGACAGCGCAATCAACCCTCTCCATTTCCACCTCCCACTTTCAAACACCACCTCCACCTTTCTACAAAACCTGCGGCACCGGCTGTTCCAGCGCCGCCCGGTTTACACCCTCGACATGATCATCCCCCCCGACCCGCTCCATCCCATTCTCATTCTTTCAACGATACCTTGCCCTAGTCGCTGCTGCATTCGCCCACCCAGCCCTCATGCCCTTCGTCCTGAATACCTTCGCCGTATCCTCATAATCCTGCGCTGTCGCCCGCGCCCACGGGCCGATCACCAGACCCGTCATTAGGACCCTGATACCGCTGGAACATCTCCCTAAAACTAGGCCTCAAGCCAGGGTCACTTCTGCGTGCAATCGTCAATGAGACCCCGGAGCGCAGGTGTACCGTTCTCCGCGTGCGTCTGGTTGAGATACGGTTCCTCCTCGACAACATGGCTAGCATTCGCGACGTATGTGAGTTGGGATTGGCATTTGTGCTCCCAGGGCATGCGGCTATTGCAGCCTTTGAGATCTACGTTGAACGCGATGACGTTCGCATTAGCAACGACGTCGAGGTTTGTTTGAGTCTCCACCTCTTCATCTGCTGCTAGCGCTCTACTGATTCTCGCGGCAAGCCTAGTCTGTTCGGCGGGTGATTTTCCTCGCCATAGGGCTGCCACGGCCTTCTTATTTGTGTCTATATAGTGTCAGTAGGACTCACGGAACTGAGGGCTCGTCAAAGATACTATCATCATGGTTCGTTCCTGAAGCACGATGAATTGATAGCTGATACGTCTCAAATAGAGCCTTTGACGTGGGCATAGCGTGTGGCGCGGATCTGTGAGCGAGAAGCTACACCACATCTCATAGTTGTTGGTACAAAATAGCTCGGTCACGAGACAAAGGGAGTATTCTTCTGCAACGCCTGCAAGTGGCTAGAGTTCAGGATTCCTTGTTCATACAATCGTTCTTTGCAAGATGTCAGTCGATCCATCTCAAGACGCTCCCCCGACCCGATGTGAAACTTGCGCGAGCGTGTGCGGTCGTGGGTATGATGCCTCGATCTGATCAGACCAGTTCAGCTATGGCGCACAACGAGGTTTCGAGTTGACTCACCAGCTACAGTGCTTCCAAAGCGCAGTATAACGCCCCTCCTCCAACGACAGCGCAATGAGCTGTACTTCATCTCATCCCCACTGTCGGATATTGTACTAGTCCCACGCCCGCTTCGATCGCAAGACGGCCGCGTGGCGCGGTCCAACGTGCACTCGCCCGTGTTCGTTTTATCACCCTGGCCTGGTCTGCGAGGCGTTCTTGTGTTGCCCGGTATTTCCTTCAAGGAACGCACTGTCCCTTGACTTTAGGAAATCGTTTCTCGATTCGTCAACGTAGTCGAAGGTTCCTGGTCCACAGCCTTATCACAACTCATATGTGAGCAATGCTTGTGTATCCTACAATCTTCTCTATCTATCACTGCTCATGCCTGGTCCACGTACGCCGGGTGGAGGGCTTATGTGTTGTCCAGGGCCAGGACTTGGACCAGATCCATTGAACGCAGGTGTCATGTTCGGTGGGAATCCTCCTGGTGGAGGGAATGGCATCCCGGCTGGAGGTGATCCCTGTGTCCCGTTCGGCGGAAATGGTGGCATGTTCTGGGGATTGAAGCCAGGCGGGAAGCCATTCGGTGGCGGAGGAAAGCCAGGTGGGACTGGTGGCATACCTCGACCTCCAGGAGGCATAGGTGGGAAGCCGTTGGGTGGGAAAGGCGGCATTCCTGGTGATCATCAGCATCTTATCTCGAAATGTTCGCAAATGGGCGACTTTTCTTACCTGGAGGCATGGCACCTGGCATCGGCGGCGGGAAACCTGGCATGCCATTTGGCCCAAAGCCCGGTGGTCCTCCCATTCCTGGTGCGCTCATGTTGGGCACAGCCTGCCCTTCTGCGGCATAACTGCTGGTAATACCGTCGATGACTGCCTGTGCCTTCTCGTGCCCGATCTGCTGGTAATAATCGACGACATTGCGCAGGTGATTGCGACCGCTGTTATGCGCTTTCCGCACGCTCATTGAGTCGTGTGTGAGGTAGACGTCGCAATAGTCGCAGAAGAATTTCGGCATCGTTGCGGTGTTGTGGCCGTAATCACGTGTTCAGTTGAAAGTGCCAAATGTCGATCCCGGTATTCAGTGTCGTTTTAGCGATGGATTTTGTCGTGCGCAGAAATAGTCATGTAGATGCGATGTTGGAGATGGGAAGTGAGTTTCAGATGAAGCCGCAAGCTACATGGTACAAGTTCAATTCCAAGGTTTGTCACGCGATCACGTGATCGCGAACCTTGTGCAATCGTCCTCATAAACCTAGGGTGTCGCGTCTGTTCTTCTTGCCCACGGCGTCAAACAAACAACAATATCGCGACATCATGCCCTGACCAGGCTTCAGCTACCGTCAACATGGCAGTGCAAGCGCCAAAGAACAGCGTGTGGTCGGCGATGGACTACAAGCCTCCAAAGGGCAAGTGTGGCTACAAAACTTCCTACATCTCCTCCTGTCCATGTCTGCGCTTCATGCTTCATCCGGTCAAGGTAAGCAGACCTATTGCTAACACAGTTAGGCATATACTGATAGGTTCAGGCTGCCACCAGCTTCGACTGCGATGGCTGTGGTCATCACGCGTCCTTCCATGCTCTTCAAAACGAGACTGAGGATGCGATTTTGAAGAAGTGGGCCAAGCAAGAGGCAAACAGCAATGCCGGTCAGGCTGCTGGAGGTGCTGGTAAGAAGCGTCGTCGTATCGCAGAGAAGCCTGCCGAAGAGGCCGAGATCTTCGAGCTTCTCGATGACTCCGAGGAATCAGATTGGATCGGATCCTTAACTCGGAGGAAGCCCGCAAAGCAGCCGCAAACGCGCACCAAGATCCTGGCTGCAGCAGCCAATACCGGCACCAAGTGAATGATGCTTACTGAAAGTTTGGATCCGTTGATGCAGTGCGCTTACCCATAAGCTAGCGACGGTGTCAGCTTCAACTTGACGAGTCTGGTGAGGCAGCTTACAAGAAGCCAAGACTGTCAACTACAGTCCAGGAACTCCTGGTATTCATCACCTGAGATGACTATACCCGGGGCATTTGAATTGGTGCTTCACCCGGGACTCATAGCAGTGCTTGGCATGCGTTAATCAGCCAGGAACAGACCCTCATCGAGGCCATTACAAGGTGTCACGACCGCCACAATCGACACGGCAGATACTGGTATCAGGCACGTTATCGAGGCCAAGTAGAGATGTTCCGCTTCAACAACGTGCCGACCCTCAGAGACCGCTTCTGCGAAGGTCAGTAGGAAGCATCGCGCAACGGGCTGAGAGGATGCGAACGCAGCAGGCAGTCAGCAAGCAACCACACGCGTCCAAGTACTGCAGATATATGGCGTTACTAAGTATCGACCAAGAAGCGGACATAACGCTGCAATGATGTGCCGACGCTGGGCAAGGATACGGAATCGCCACTTCATCCGGCAACTTCCTCCTACACCTCCAACACCCTATGCTCGTCTATACGGAATGATGCAAGGTCATCAGGTGATCACGATGGATCATAGTGAGTGGGCAGCTAAACGTGCCCACACGGAACCAGCGTGCTTTGATCTGGAGGAAATCAGCCCGGGTAGCGGCACGATTCCCAGAAGCGAACCGAGCACCTCACCTCGCAGAATCCCGTTGCCGGAGGCATTTCATCCTGACATCTCGGTTGGAACAAAGCTTTCGAGTCTCGCCCTTGACGCCGCTGTGTCCGACGTGCTCCTGGTGCATCTTGCCATACCTAAAAGGCTGTGTAACACAGGTTTCCACATCTCCCCAGGTCGTGACCGTACTTGCACTACGCCGGTTGTGCCCACCCCTGCTGATACTCTCCACACCCGCAGCGCACTTGCAGGGTGATTACCCTCGTTGGACTACTTATAAATCAAGTCAACTGGCTGCCAAGAGTGCTCGCGATTGCTTGACTGCAACCTTACCCTTAGCCAAGCGAGACCGATTGCAGCGGATCGTGCTGCAGCCTGCCCGCATATGACGAAGCATTGTTCTTGCTAAGCGGCGATAGTGTCCCCACCAGAGACCTCGCTCGACAAGATGCAAAAACAGAGTCTCGAGGCATGGTGATTTAGGACGTCTAATAATTGCTAGTACTGTAACACAATGACTGACAGAAGCGTATTCCAGCCCAAGCACGCCCTACAGGATGCGCACACCGCGGCATGTAAGCGAAAGTCGTCGTCAGGCACCGGCCACCCTGCACATGAGCCGGTATGTAGCGCTCGCCTGCCTCCACCCCAAGCACGCTTCTCTCGTGGTGCCGCTTCATCAGCACCTCCCTGAAATGGTGATAGTCCGCAGGCACGGTCGATAGACATTGCTCTATCGCAGATGTCGCGATAACGAAATGTCCTTGCCCGCGTTCGCATTGTGGGTATCCTCGCTTTGAACAAGTCCTCTAGTGGACCACTCTATCTCGTCCGCGAGCACATGTGAGGAAGTATAAAGGCCCACCACGCTTGTAGGTAAGCCGAAGAAGCCAATCTCCTCACTCGCATCTCCCTAATTTCGAAATACACCATGCTTCGCAGCTACCTCATCGCCGCAGCTCTGGCTGTCCAAGCGCTTGCGGCACCGCGTCCTCAGCCTGCCATTATTCCACGACCGCACAAAGTAGAAGAACGACAATCACCTCCAGAATTTGCCATTGAGGACACTCCCAAAGAGCTACCCTCCGGACCAGCTGGCGCCAGTGGCTCCCTCTGGGGGCCTACAAGCCTACTAGGATATAGCCCCGGCGACCCCGTGAACACTGCACTGCCTGGCAAGGTGCCTGCAGATCAGTTTACACTTGCAATTGGACAGAGTGAGGACGAAGATCTTGGTCTGTACCTTGACCTTTCAGAGCTTGACAACCCACAGCCGGTCAGAGGTGGAATTGATGCACCTACCGATCCTGGTCCAAGGAACAAAGAGCTTGAGAAGCAGAATAGCGATCTCTATGCGCCTCCCGGAACTGATGCCGGAGATGTTTCAAACGCGAAGTGGCCGCTTGGTATATACTGCCTCTACTAGAAATTCGTTCGAAACCATTTTCTCTACAGGTACTAACATTGCTCTCCAGCTCTCTCTCACAACCGTCATGGCCGCGAAAGCGCAGGTTGGGCCCGTCAGCAGAATGTTGGCAACCTTCCCATTGCCACGGCGATGGCCGGTGTGGACATGCACCTTGAGCCCAATGCTTACCGCGAACTTCACTGGCATCAAGCTGACGAGTGGAGCCTGATCCTGAATGGTAGTGTTCGACTCAGTGCTGTCAATGAAGCTGGCCAGACCTTTACGGATGACCTCCAAGCTGGTGATGTGTGGTTCTTCCCAGCAGGTCCGCTTCCACCTTCTCTTCCTTCCATCGCCACATCGACTCGTCTAACACGTCTCACAGGCGTTCCCCACAATATTCAAGCCTTCGGCGACGGCTGCGAATTCCTCCTCGTCTTCGATAGTGGCGACTTCTCCGAAGACGGCACCTTCCTCGTCTCCGAGCTCTTTCAACGCAACCCGAAATCCGTCCTCGCCAAAGATCTCCGCGTCGACACCAGTGCTTTCGATAACATCCCCGATGGCCAACTTTATATCTTTCCTGGCACACCCGCCCCCGCCAATATCTCGGAGCAGAATGTCACCGGCCCTGCTGGTGGAATTCCCACGAAGGAGACGTACTCCTACCACTTCAGCCAGCAGCAACCGTATGAGGTACCTGGTGGCAGTGTCAAACTCCTGGACGGCAACACCTTTCCCATCGCCAAAGACTTCGCTGCAGCACTCTTCACCATCCAGCCCGGCGCCATGCGCGAATTGCATTGGCACACCACTTCCGACGAATGGACCTACTTCATCGCCGGTCAGGGGCGTCTCACCGCCTACGTCGCCCCCGAGTCCTCTCGCACCTTTGACTTTCAAGCTGGAGATACTGGATACGTCCCAGTAGTCACCGCGCACTATCTGGAAAACACGGGAGATGAGGATTTGATTTATTTGGAGGTGCTGCAGGCCGGGACGTATAATGATATTAGTGTGGCGCAGTGGTTGGGTCTCACGCCTAAGCAGGTTGTGAAGGATCACCTTGGGTTCTCGGAGGATACGCTTAGTAGGCTGCCGCAGATCAAACCCTTCATCGTCCCAGGAGACAAGGATCTGACACGGACGAACTTTACGGAGACGGTGGAGTAGAGATTGGAGAGACGAGGTGGTGGTGGAGGTGGCAGGCAATGATTATTGGACCTGCTGTGGGATGGAGATGGTGTCATATGCTTTTCCAGCTGCCTGGCGAATGTATGTGTTTGCCTGTGGCGCAGTCCAGCGCCGCTGATTGATGGAACACTCACGATTTGAACAAGAGCTCCGACCCAAACTTCAGCGCAGTCTTTTGGATCTTTATCGCTGTCTGTGTGAAACTCCAGTAGCTCCGAATGTCATAAATGGACATGTGGTTTCTCGATGCTTTGAAACTGGAAGCTATCTGGTACCCAAGGCTTTTACAAGTTCCCCGTCTCTTGGGCGCCTTAGCGTACCGATGTCTTCATGACCTGAGAGAACTCTTCGCAACTACATCTAAGAACTCTCAATCTCGCCATCTGAGATTCGAGATGCCACCGAGCTCGTAGTGGCAACTCCACCATCCAAGGATCTTCTCCTTGTGAACCACCAGATCTACAACGAGTGTCGCCTGATCCATCGCGAGGCCTGCAGCAAGTACTGGGCGAAAACCCCTTTCATCATCACTATCTCTTCCACTCCAGAGTCCGCCACCATGTCGCTTGCTCTCTTGGATCCCAGTGAGGATGACTTGCAACACATGCAACACGTTTCGGTGAACTTCGGCTGTGGGATCGAGCCTGCCAGTGTGGAATGTGCCATGCGATTCCGGCCTGTCGATCTACATGGCGTCTGGAAGGTGGAAGTCAGTGTCAACCATACGATTCCACTTGCGTCTACTGTATCATACACCAGAGTGCAGGATACGAGATGCCAGCGCTGGAGCAGGAAATCATCATAGCGGATGAGGCGCTTACCAAGCTTACGCAGCATAATGCGACAGCTAGTGTCAAAGCACAGCTTCTGGCGTTGGCGGATATCTTGCACGGCTTCGTGAAGGTGGTTCAAACTTCCTAGTGATCACATGCTACGGAGGCTGACGGGAATGGTGGTCGTGGACAAGGACTTGGATTCGAGTAAAAGTCTCGAGATGCAGAATACGTAGCTAATCGGCGGTACGAAGACTTTTGCGACCATGATTCCGCAGGCACAGTCGGCATCGACTAAGTGAACAGGGCAGATGAATCCTGAAGATTCGTGCACAATAAGCTTTTATAGCGACGTTTCATCACCTTGTTTCCACCTTCGGTCTTGCTCTTCCTCCACACATACACCCACAGACACAATGGTCTGAATCACGCGTCATACAATGCAGCCCCAACTACCTACCTCCATCCAATCCGACACGCACTCAAAGTCGCTTCCGTGGGCATGCATACGCCGCGCGTGGGTTGCTCATGCTAACATTGTAGCAGGCACCACCACTCAATATCCATGGCTTCTCAGTCCAACGACTCGAGGCTACTGAAGCTACCAGCAGAGCTGCGTAAGTACATCTACGAGCTAGTCTTGACCTTGGATCCAGTTTCGACAGTCATCGCCCTTGACTCGGACAACTGACGTGACCCACCAATGAAGATCCTACCACTTGTCAACCGCCAGATCTATTACGAGACTCGCGACATCTATCGAGCAGTATACCAGTAATTCTGGAGATCTTCATCATTGATCATGATCAACGACGACGTCCGCAGAGCAAAGGCCAACATCGTAGCGCTGAGTACCGCAGACATTTAGCACGTTTCAAAGATTGAACTCAAGGCTCGAGTTGAACGACTCCATTGCCACATCAACTGCGAGCTTCTCGAGAGATGCGGGACCTGGAAAATGACATTCGAGTACTTTTCTCCCAACATCGGACCGCATACATTTCTCACAGCTCTGCAAGGGGTCGGCAGCACTGTTGATGGAGTAGAATGGGTCCACGATGTAGCGCAAGCTCAGGAAATGTGCGACAGGCGTCAGTCGGCGATGAGTGTGCAGCAACAAATCCTATGCACATTCGGCGGCATCGAGGCTTTGCGCAAGGGGCGTCCGGAACCATAGCAAATTACAAGAGGAAGATAATGCGGTGTGTAAAGTTCGGAGACTGCGCTTGAGATGCAGTACTAGGTTGGTCGATTGTGGCAATTTGGCGTGTGGAACTCGACCGCTTTGCTCCCTTGGTGGATGCTTTCCGGAGAACACTTCGGCCGACTAAGGCGAGTATGTCGGTAGGTTCACATCTAGGCCGGTCATCTCAAGTATTGGGGTAGCATTCACTTACAGAATGAACCCTGGCTTGTCAGCTAATGAACGCAACCTTACGTTTCTGCTTCTTCAACCTCACACTTCTTCATCTTTTAGAGCATCAGCAGCTGCAACGCGCACTCGAGTCGAAGTTTTATCGCACGACAGCTACACGCCATGCTCAAGCTAATGCCAGATCTGAAGGCGCTCTGCGCTCCAGTACGCTGTCTGAAGCTGACCGAGAGGTAAGTGCCTGATCACCATTTGCTATTGCTTAATATACTGACCAGGCACTGTGTGGTAAACACTTTCGCGCCCGCCGTCCTTATCATCTCGTCCGCAAAGTCGTTCATGCGCCCCGATAACGCGTATTTTGCTAGCACCGTCATGGTGACAGTCCACTCACAGACCACAGTAAGCTACAGACACACTGCAAACTTCTCGATTTGCCCACCGAGCTGCAAACTCAGATTCACGATCTCATGTTTGCACAAAAGCAGGATCCGAGAGAGGAGATGGACTGGTTTGCCGCAAAGGGGCCCAGCAAGTTATTGCTGTTGACGTGTCGGCGCATCAACTCTGAGGCACGCGGGATCCATGCTTCAGAGTACAAACGCTTCTGATCCGAGAGTAATTTCGCGCTCAATAGCGCATTCTGCACAAGAGGCGTCCCGGCAAGAAAGATTAGGAGAAAGTCAAGACAGTGGCGATGGCGAAAGCGTTAGTGTGAACGCCAAGGGAAGCTGATTTCAAGCATATCACGAAGCTGAACGTTCACGTCGCTCCGGTTACCTTCGTGCTCTTTGATCCTCGAGGGCTGTGGAAGCGAAGCACCCATGTTCTTCTCGGCTTGACCCATACTCCGGCTGCCTTCATCAAAACCGTACATGTCCGACCGATGCTCAAAGGGAGACGATGAGACCGTTGGCGAGCCGGAGTGGTTTTATGGACCAGACATCGCTAGCGGCAAGAGCCTCCTCAATGATCTGCATCAACTTGTCACACTTCGTGACCAGTTGCTGTTCATTCTCCGGGAAAGGCCATGAGAATGAAAAAGTTCAGTCTCAGCGATGGTGGTTCGCAGATACCGTTTCGAGTATTTCGAAAGAGGAGCTGCTGCTGAGATGCCGGCATGATGGAGCGTCGTGACCAACACTGAGAGAGCTGGACAGCTGCCTGTGCAAGATATCAAAGGTGTATTGGAGCTGATCCAAGAAGACACCGCCAACACTCTTGAACAGAGAAGGCTTGATTGATGGGGCACTTTGCTTCGAGTGGCCAGAAAACGCGGTCCCTTGGACACAAGCGTGCGGACAGAGGGGCATTAGTCAAATGGACATGATTTCGATTCGAGGCGTGGCCAGTATCTCCAGTGCGGATCTACTCGCGATGAGAACGAGAAAGGCCGTCGTTGATACTCCGCAGCCATGAGCAATTGCCAATCGGGGAGAACGACATACGGTCCGCTGCTGGGCACAGGTCCATGAGATAGGACAAGAATCGATCACCGCAATCAGTGATTGCTTGCAACACCGGTGTTTCCTCGTGACGTGCGTCAAAAGAAAGGAAACCTCAGGTGAAAGAGACGCCCCTTTCGCCCTTCATCGGTCCTTGAACTAGCGTATCTTTCCGCGGGGCCAATCAAAACCTAGCATATCCTTGTCACGCATTTGCAGCGTTGCTTCTGCACTTCATCGCAGCATCAACAACGATCAATGACATGCTCATAACAAAGCGTCCGACCCAGACGACTGCCTCGTACATAGTCTCGACCCGATCGCCTAGCGAAGGCCTCACAAGCCGTCTGGTCAGCTACGCGCTCCTCCTACTCCGGATCGCCACAGGCCTCTTCGTAGCAACAGTGCTCCTTGCAGAATTCCACAACACCTCAATCCATAAAGTCTACTTTGGCGAGATCCACTCCCTAGCATGGATCGAGAACGCCATTCTGGACTCGCCAGCAGGTCTGTTGGCTTCCATACTCATCTCGAATTCGACCTGGTTATGGCGAGCTGTCATTTGCAGCGGTGTTGCATGGCTTATCCTTCGGAAGGGTTATACGGAGGAATCACTACTGGTCATTCGAGATTTGGGAGTTCAGACAAGCACGAGTAGTCCAAGTTACCTCTGGACGAGTTCTACGAGGTTCATTCCGACCAGCTCGATTCAGGATATCTTCATCCATGAGGCTTTTCAAGGGTTTGAGGTGAGGTTCTATCTGAGCATTGTGGTTGAAGGGGAAGAAGACGTGGTGGTAGTGTTTCCAGTAAGTAAGATTGGAATCACAGGATAGGACAGAGTACTGACATCACACAGAGCATACTACCGCGGCGCGAGATACTGGAACAAGTCTGGAGAGGTGCGAGAGCTTGCTTACACGAGCCAAAGTCATGAGCTCGGCATTTTGCTACTCGTCCATGTTCTCGCTTACAGATCGTTTGCGACGTGCTACGTTGAGGCCTTTGCGCACCGCGTAGCGGGCGTTGACAACGTCCGGAACCTCCATGCAGTCACGTTGAGCAAGCGGCACATACCCGCCTATTGCACGCGGCTTATCACCACCATCGAACGTTCGCGCGCTCCTGTCGACGCCGGACGAATCACGCTCGATGTCTACGCATGGCTTCTGGCCTTGAAGACCGACCACATCCATCAGACTCCAAGCAAGAACTTCGTCCATCTTCCGCTTTCGCCAAAGCGCCCAGAGCTCCTCCATCATGCCATTACGGCCATGTTTGCCGTCCTCAACGGCTGTTCTGGTGCGCTTTGCTTGGTCTCTACCGCCGGTTTCGTCGCCGACATAGACCCAATCCATGCCATCTTCATAGCCGGATCTGGACTTCGCATCACTGTTGCCCAGGTCGCTTGCGTCAAGCTTCGCTGGATCTGGGAAGATGCACTCCCAAAGGACGAGTGGCGCATCGCTTGCCATCTCGTACGCAGGTCTTGCAGGTGTCTTTTGGATATCGAGCAAGTCTTCGACAATGCTTGGCTTCTCATAGCCTTGACCGACCAGAAACAGGATCGCGACCAGATGCCGTACTTGATGCCACAAGAATGCACTGCCTCGAACCTCGAAATAGTAAAGCTTCGGAGAAAGTGTTCCGGAGCTCTCACTTTCTGCACCAGCGTTGGCCTCATGGATGCCAGCATGAAAGATCCGCCTTTCAAAATTCGATATCTGCTTGCTCGGATCCACCTTACAAAAGTTGCGAAAGTCGTGCAGACCCTCATACTCCTTCGCTGCCTCCCCCATTGCCGCAATATTCAACCACCCTTGATCAGGCGAACCATCCTCAGCAACATCTTTACTACCCGGTAAAGGAATGAAAGCAGGATTGGTAAAGAAGTACCGATATCGCCGCTCCTTGCAATTGAAGCGCGCAGAGAAATCTTCGGGGGTATGTGGACACCACGCGAGAACTCGAATGTCTGGAGGAAGGACTCGATTGATGAGTTGGATATATGGTAGCTCATCGCGGACAGAATCAAATTCTCTTTCTGGCTCTTCATTCTCCTCTGCGTCTGGCATGGGACTGTATGCCCCGTCTTCTGCCGCTACAGGCTGGACCTTAGGGCGAGCGCTCCTCACCCGTATCCCTATGACTTGTCCGAATGCGCTCACGCCGCGATCTGTCCTGCCACATTTGCTGTAGTCGCATCCTTCCCATGAAACCTCTTCTTCGCCTTGTCCAGACTGGTGGATGGGGAATATAAGCCGTGTCTTCTTCAGTGCTTTCCACAGCTCTTCTTCGATTGTCGGCAGAGGTGTGATGTTGTTCGCATGGTGCTCGAAGCCATTGTATTCCCCGCCCAGGTATGCGAATTTCAAAGCGATCAGGCGCGTGTTGTACTTGCTTGGATCGAAGCCTTTGGCTGGCTTTTTAGGCCTTTTCTTCGGAGGCGATGGAGACGTGAGGGACGAGGTCGCGTGATCGTGTTTAGCATTCTGTCTGCGGAGTGCGACTTCGAGGTCTGTCACTCGTCTGATCAGGTCTGTATTGGACCAGGAGGTATAGTCGGGTTTCTGGTCCATGGCTTGGGTTGTGCTCATCGCTCTACTCTGCGCGATGACTAGGCGGTAGGCTGAACGGATATGGAGCGGCCTGAAGAACGCTTGAGGCCAATGCCTCATGTCGTTGTTTCATGCATACTAAAGTGTAGCAAGAAGTTGTGACTGTCGATTGAGTCACGCTGGCGGGGCACCTTCAAAACTTGATGGAGGGCTGCTAATATTTAGTTGCACTGCTCAGCATCATCAGCGACCACACAGCGTCATTCCATGGGTATTTTCTTTCGACCTCATGGCCATCTTCCTGTCTTCTTCTCACATGCCGCGTTGAGGAATCTACAAAGGTCATTACAGCAAACATGTCGTCTGCGGCGGCGCTGGCCTACCACGAGCCCGGTATTGTCACGATCCTCGTCTTGGCCTCGTTCCTGCTTCTCGAGAATGCAATCAATTGGGTCTTTGACAAGCTCCTATTCTGTGGCTTGATCGGTCAGATCGCAGTCGGTGTTGCTTGGGGCACTCCTGGAGCGAAGTGGCTATCCGCAGACGTCGAGAAGACTATCATGCAGATCGGCTATCTTGGGTTGATCCTCCTGGTCTTCGAGGGTATGGAAAGCATCGACGCAAACGAAGCTGGGTGACTGACAAGATTTCAGGCGGTCTGGCGACTGATCTGAAGACACTGAAATCGAACCTGTTTCTATCCAGTATTGTCGCCATGATCGGCATCAGCGCTCCCATTGGACTTTCATTCCTCTTACAGAGTTTCATGGATATTACGACAGTGCAGGGTTTCGCCGCCGGCGCCGCTCTCTGCTCAACATCACTAGGAACCACGTTCACGATCCTGTCTACAAGCGGCTTGAGTCGAAGTCGACTTGGAGTCGTGCTATCAAGTGCTGCCATGATGGATGACATTGTGGGCCTGGTCATGAGTAGTATCATATCAAGTCTGGGTCAGTTGTCAGGCATCAGTGCCACGACTGTCATTAGGCCGGTGTTTGTTTCGGTCGCGTTCGCGGTTTTTGTGCCATTGATATGCTTGTACATCGTCAAGCCAATAACGCGGCAAGCACATAAGCTGGTCACAGCAAGGCGCGAGACTCGTTTCCATCGCCTTATTACTACAGAGAGTGCGGCGCTGGTCTTACATGCGCTGGTGTTAGCTGCACTAGTAACAGGTTCTAGCTACGCTGGAACCTCCGTCCTCTTTGCAGCCTATCTAGCTGGCACGGCTATTAGCTGGTGGGACGGACTCTGCCATGAACTGCGCTCCCAAGCTGCTCAGGATAATCGTGCGGTATGTGAAGACGCAAACCCGGCAAATGCACAG
Organism: Dothistroma pini CBS 116487; assembly: GCA_002116355.1. Taxonomy (NCBI): domain Eukaryota; kingdom Fungi; phylum Ascomycota; class Dothideomycetes; order Mycosphaerellales; family Mycosphaerellaceae; genus Dothistroma; species Dothistroma pini. Next base: position 22,597 of record KZ108372.1, on the reverse strand, counting down.
GGACGTACGGAGCGCTCTCGTACGAGAGGCGGCAACGAGATCCATTCAATCACCCGGAAGCAAACTGCTCAACCGGACACAACGACAGGCAACACTGCCAGCTCGAGCTCGAATTTCCACGAGCCGCTACTCACTTCTGCAGTTTCAGCATCCGAGTCCAGACCATCATATGATCACCTTCGTGGGACTCACACCTTCGAGAAGTACTATCTGCCCGCCTTGCAGACAGTGCTCAAGCCCTTCTTCTTCGCTTCGATTGGCTTCGCTATCCCCATCACCCAGATGTTCTCCTGCACGGTAGTGTGGAGAGGCATTGTATACTCTATCTTGATGGTCATTGCCAAGCTCTTCTGCGGCCTATGCCTCATACGCTTTACTGGTCCAGCTGTGTCGCCCAAGGTCTTGCTCAAGTACGTGCCGAAGTCAGTATCCCGATGTCGGCCGCTTCTCGAAAGGCATGCAAAGGCGCCACCGGCCACTTCAACTCAAGACGTACAGAATGCAGCAGGCCCCCAGGACGGCATTACAGCCATGCCTGCAGCAGCGAAACAGAGGAGCAGCCTGAAAGTCGCGAAACCGATGTCACTCTATCCCGCCACGATGCTCGGAAGCGCAATGGTGGCACGAGGTAAGTACTGCAAGGTGAAGGGCGTTGTTACGCCATGCTCAGCACCAGTTGCTGAGATACTGCCACGTGCTTCTCCAGTCAGCTAACATCTTTCCCTTGGAAGGCGAGATCGGGTTCCTCATCAGCTCCGTGGCCGAAAGCGATGGTGTCTTCGGCGCGAAGCAGGATGGTCAAAGTTCGGAGCTGTTCTTAGTTGTCACCTGGGCAATTCTCCTTTGCACATTGATCGGACCAGTCGCCGTCGGACTCATGGTCAAACGCGTCAACAGACTACAAGCACTCGAACGAAGTAGACAAACGGGCAAGGATGACCCACTGGGCATTTGGGGCGTTATACCAAGCTAGGCCGCTGGCCACTAAATTTCAGCTATCTGGACCCGGAGCACTTCACGGCACCCAGTAGCCTCGCTCTTCCGGCTTCATACCACGAGGAACGTTGCCAGTCTTCCCAACCAGCACCTGACCATTACCACGCTTCAGGTATTGGCCGAAGCCGACCTGGCCCGTGATACCTTTTGCCTGATCCCAAACGACCTGGCCTCGTAATATGGTATATCTTGGCCAATTTCCAACCTCGATGCCTTCGAACGGTGTGTAGTCAACATCGTGGTGCAGGATAGCCTGGCTGATCGTCGTGGTACCTGTCTTACCAGGATGCCATATGATCAAGTCAGCATCGTACCCAGGCGCTATGCTACCCTTCTTGCCATCGAGACCGTAAAGTTTAGCAGGATTGGTGGCTGTCAACTGTACAAAGCGCGGGAGGCTCAGTCTGGCCTCTTCTGCTGGCCTGCAGGCTGGAGTCTCGCCGAACAGTAGAGGCACTCTCGTCTCAAGGCCAGGTAATCCGTTCGGAATCTTGGAGAAACGTGGCACGCCATCTACAAGACCGAGCCTCTTGCCTCCTGGATGATCATATCTGCTCGGAGCATGATCGGAAGACCAGGTCGTGAAAGTCCCGTTCGCTATCGACTGCCAAAGAGCCTCAAGATCTTTCGTATCATGCCTGAGCGGCGGAGAGCAGACATGTTTCGCGCCGGAGAAGTGATCGTGAGGCTCAGCCTTGATCTTATCTGATAGCAGGAAGAGGTAATGCGGACATGTCTCGGCATGTATCGGCAGCAACCTCGTCTGAGCATCTCGAACGTGGCTAATGGCTACATCTGAAGACATATGCACTATCAGCATCGGAGCATCTGCGAGCTCTGCCAATGAGATTGCTCGATACGATGCTTCGTCCTCTGCTATTCGTGGCCGGGCAACGGCGTGGAAGTAAGGCTCAGTGTTCTTGTTTCGCTCAAGGCCTTCAATTATCATGCTGATCATGTCGTGCGATTCGGCGTGGATCATGGTCGTCATACCGAGATTCTTGCATGCGAAGAGGATACGAAGAACTTCTCGGTCGTTCAGCTTCATCAGCTCGTATGTCATGTAAAGCTTCACGCTCGTGATACCCTCCTGCTCTGCCAGAACAGGAAGCTCGTCTCGTAAGATCTCTGGAGTCGGGTTGGTGAGGATGAAGTGGAAGCCGTAGTCGCAGTATGTTTGATCTATTGACTTCTTCTTGTAGTCTTCGAGTACTGGCCAAAGCGATGTGTCGGCTTTCTGCTGTGAGGCGAAGGCGATGACGGTCGTCGTTCCGCCTGCAACAGCACTTCTTGTGCCGGTCTCCCAGGTATCTCCGGTCGGTGAATTCTTCTGCGCCAGATGAACATGGCTGTCGACGCCGCCTGGCGTTATGTATGCACCTTCTGCATCGATGATCTCGGTGTTTGTTGATGTTGGTAGATCGGTACCAATGCATGATATTTGGCCATCTGTGACGCCAATTTCGAGACCCTCTTGTAGTACTTCACTCGCAGTGACCTGGACAATCCGTCAAACCCGTTAAAAGTCATCGGCTCATGAGACTCACAATAATGCCGTTCTTGACGACAAGATCGAAGCCCATATTGTCGATAGTCGTTGCCAAGAGTTAGAACTAATGATGTCTGCAAGGATCCCAGCCACCTCAATGTCTCAAGAGACGCGCGGCAATCTCTCCCAACTCCATCATCTCCCTCTTATACATCATCGCTCAGAACATCATTTGAGCCTCATCAGCCAGGTGTGACCATGCCCTTCGGCGAGGAGCATGCCTGACTCTCGTCGGCCGGCCGATAAGACTCTTTCGGGCAAGATAGGCGCAGCATTGCGTCCGGCAAAGCATGCTGCATCCTTCTGATCGTTCACATGTGGGGCCAAACGGCCCGTCATTGTAGGATCCTGGACAGAGTAGGACGGAGTATATGTCTTGAAGTGATTGCCTTTGAAATGGTAGACTCATCATCGTCCCGCCCTTGCCCTACCCTACAACCAAACCCTAATAGCGGTAACATGTCGAGAAAGATCACAGTCGCAGCAGCACAAGTTGGTGCAATTGACTTGGGAGCAAGGAAGCAAGGGACCGTACAGCGCCTAATCAAATTGCTGCACGAAGCGGCAGAGAAGAGAGTCCAGCTCGTAGTCTACCCGGAAGCAACTCTTACAACATTCTTCCCACGACACTTCATCGAATCACAGGAGGAGCTCGACAAATACTTCGAGCATGGCAAAGACATCACTCGATCAACAGACGTGAAGCCACTCTTCGACGAGGCCAAGTCTCACGGCATCGACATCGTTCTAGGCTATGCAGAACGAACTCCGGATGGCAGTGGCTACAACACGTCCGTCTACTTCTCGGCGGCAGCTGACAAAGTCATCAGTAAATATCGCAAAGTCCACCTCCCTGGCCGGGTTGAGCCTTTCGAAGATCCAAACGCCACGAACCAGCTGGAGAAGCGATACTTCAAGTCTGGCGATCTGGGTTTCAAAGCCTTCCGTGCACCTGGACTGGTGCCTGATGCTGTGAAGAAAGCACATACCAAAGACGGTGAGAGTATCGATGGTAAAGGCGATCCAATCATGGGTATGCTCATCTGCAACGATCGAAGATGGCCAGAAGCATGGCGGGTCTATACCCTACAAGGCGCTGAGCTCCTCATGTTTGGTTACAACACAGGAGGCCATATGTCCCACCTATGGGGAGGGAAGTCGATGCCACCACAGCAGGCGGAGAAAGAAGCATTGTTCCACTCCAGGTTGGTGCAGCAAGCGAACAGCTACATGAACGCCTGCTTCTCGATCTCTTCGGCGAGATGTGGTATGGACGATGGCAAGTACAATCTCATCGCCGGGACCTCGATTGTGGATCCGGAGGGACATGTGGTTGCAGAGGCTAAGACGAGTGGCGATGAGCTGGTTGTGGCTGAGATTGATCTTGCTCTCTGCAGGCAAGGGAAGGAAAGAACGTTCGACTATGGGAGACATCGGCGCATCGAAACGTACAATCTGATCACGGAGCAGACTGGCGTGGTTGAGCCCGAGCTGTTGTGAGCAGATCAACCGGACAGCTGTGATCTGAGACTTTGCTTTGGAAGTCGGTGGCATAGCTGCTGAACATACAAATGAAAGGGTATCACATGGACTCGTCACTCCTCGTCGGCATCAGCCTCACTTCTCGTTCTCTATCTCATCCAAGCACACACAAATCGCCGAAATCAAGCTCAAATCAACACTCGGCGCAGCCGTCACAAAGTACTGCATCCTCGATTAGCATTCTCCCACATCAACTCTTCACATCCATGCCCACTCACCGTTTGCTTACTCCAAAAAATCTCCCTCACATTTGTAAAACTCCTCCGAATCTGCGCGACCGGGCGATCGCCCATCTTAACTGTCGCACTGCGATCAAACCAATCTCCCTTCAACTGCAACCCCACACTTGCCTTATCCGCATGATTCTGGAAGGTAACGACGCTCTTACTCGAGCCAAACGAGAACTTGCCCGCAACCTCAAAATCATGTCCACCTGGAGCTTCCGCCGTGAACGCCGGGTGCAGCTTTAGAAGCTTCTTGCTCAAGACGAACAATTCCTGGCCTTGGAGGTCTGTGAAAGTTTTCTTGCCGGAGAGGGAGACGACTTTGCCTTTCACTTTGAGGATAGGAATTTCGTTTATGTCGGTTACTGTGAAGTCGTTGCCGCTGAGGGAGAAGACTTATTCTTTCATGCGGAGGGTGCTATCATTGCATCCGCTCTTGAACTGTGCTACTGAAGTATTGTTGCGGGGTTCTGGTGTTACACTTGGTTTTGCGAGCAGAGAGGACTGGCTGGTTGTGGGCCGAGCGGAGGTTGCACGGGAGCCATGGCGGCTGGTGGTGCGGAGCCAGACATTTTGAGTCGTCTTCTGCTGGATGAGCGAGGGTCCTGTACGATCTCAGCTGGACGTGGCGGGAATGTGAAGTCTGATGGGCAGGGGTGATACTTCGTTGCAGGTGACGAAATGGATTGTATTGGAGGATTGTCGATAGAGTCGCTGAGCAGGAAGGGCACTCTTTTCTTAGGCATTGCAGGTGAACGGCTATTCCAGGTGCCTATATATTCTTGCTGCGCTGTGATGTATGGAGCTCGAGGATCCTTCGCGTCAGCTACTGCCGTACCTTGCCTGCGATAGGAAACAAGCAAGGACGCCTGACCTCGCTCGTGGGTAGCAAACTTGGTAACCAGGGTTAATGAGGCAACTGCGCCTCAATCGTGCTTAGAAGCATCGGTATCATTCATGCTTCCGCCTGTGGTACATACTGTCACACTTCAAGAACGTCGCTTTCCTGGCGATCCGCTTCGTAACGCCTGCTGAAACCCGAATGCAATACCATCGTCAAGATCGCCAAGTCATGGCTTACCGACGACCGAGATATGAGCGCCCAAAGTCATCAACCCAATTTGATCCGTTCAATCCGTTTCCGTTCAAGTTGCGTACGTCTCTTTGCGCCAACGAGACCTTCTCTTGCAACGCCTGTGCGCCAGTGCCGATCGTCTGCAATTGTGCCAGGTGGCGATTGAGTATGCTCACGATCTGCCTGAGTGGATCATCGTTACCGCCGTCATCGCTGGACTTCTTGTTGGACGAAAGTTTGTTGCTTGTCGCGTTAATCTCCTCGACCATCTCCGTCAGAGACTGGTTGAATTCTGTGATACTTGACGAGCAGTTCTCGGCAGTCTTGTATGTCCTCTCCCGCTCAGCATCAACGCCACTGATACCATCTTCTCCCACGCCAGTCTGGCTCATCATCTGCTCCACTTCCTGCTCATACTTGTCGAGAAGGTGCTCGATGTCCGACTGGTTGTGCTCCACATTGGTGAGCTGACGCTCGACCTCACTACAGTCTCGCTCGGCCTGGAAGCAACGACCATACAACGTGCTGATCTTGCTGCTGTTCTCCACGAGTTGACGATCCCAGGCGCCGACTCGCTTAGCCAGGCTATGAAACGTCTTCTGATGTGCCGTCAAGGATGATGACCACATTGTCAGAATTTCATCCAGCGACTTGTGTGCGAGACGAGAGCCTCCCGATGGCGCTGCGCCCGTAGTCGCTGCTACTCCCGAGGTCACGGTTGGGGGACCTCCACCAAGTACTGAGCTGCTTTGTGTGCCCTTGTTGGCATCAGCGGCCGTAGCCCCGGACGCGATACCGGAGGTTGAAGCACCCCCAAGCGTAGCGCCAAACAGATTGGTCGTGCTAGGAGCTGTAGTTGCCGCAGTCTGTGGCTTGCTTGTAGGTGTGCCGAATAAGCCAGTAGTCGGTGCAGCACTAGACGAGGCAGGCGGCGCTTGTGAGGCCTGTCCTGCGCTTCCAGCAGCACCACCACCACCAAGTCTAGTGCTGGAGAAGAGTTCTGGATGAGGCGGGGGCTTCGAGGCAGTATCAGTGGTCGATGCACCAAACAGGTTGCTGGTCTTTGCTTGCGATTCCGATGGAGCTTGTGGTGTCTCCGGTTTCTTACCCAGGTTACCGAAAACAGTTGAAGTGCTTGTGTTTGGAGCGGGCGTAGTCGAGCTGCCAAAAAGGCCTGAGGTAGCTGTGCTAGCGGCTGGAGTGGCCGAGTTGCTCGCTGCATTGTTGTTGCCGGCGTTGGTGAAGAGACTTGGAGTACCGGCAGCAGTGCTACTAGCGGATTGTTGCTGAGATGAGCCAGCTTGCTGTCCCGCGGGTGCCCCAAGCAGATTGCTAGTCGGCTTCGAAGCGCCCACGCCACCAAGATTCAGCCCGCCGCTCGATGTTGATGTGCTTTGCACTCTAAACAGATTCGAAGGAGCCTTGTTCTCGGCCCTAGATGCAGCAGGAGCCGGTGTAGTGCTAGCCTGTGCTCCGAACAGGCCTGATCCGCTTGCGTCACTCTTTTGCTGACCTGCCACTGTGCCGAAGAGGCCGCCGGTTGTCGTCGCGGTGGAAGCAGCTGGTGTGGCAGAGCCAAACAAGCCACCACTCGTGCTTACACCTGAAGTCGCAGTCGGTGTGCTCCCAAAGAGGCCCTCACCGCCGCTGGAGGCGGGTTGTGAAGTGCCGAAAGGACTCGGCTTCTGTGCAGCTGCTCCATCCTGCTGCTTTCCAAACAACCCCCCACCGCCGGTCGATGCGCCGCCAAACAGTGATTGTGACGGCTTCGCCGCAGAATTTGCGTCTTGCTTCGGACCAAAAAGACTACCTCCAGTGCTGGGCGCAGCACTTGAGCCGAAGAGATTGGTAGTCTGTTTGGGTTCTCCAGCCGGTGTCGTCGATGCGCCGAAGCTTCCTCCTACTCCTCCAAAAAGACCACCAGGCTTGTTGCCTTGGGGTGTGCTTGTTCCGCTGTTCGTATTGCTGCCGAAAAGACCGCCGCCACCAGGCGCACTCGATGTGGGTGTCCCTCCGCTGCCGAAGGAGAGGCCAGTCCCGGCTGAGGTGGATGGCGCTGTGTTGCTCTGGCCAAACAAAGACCCTCCTCCTGTGGTGCCTGTACCGCCAAACAAAGATCCTGCTCCGCTGTTGCCGAAGGAGAACTTGGGCGGCTCCTTCTTATCTGCCATTGTTGCGACTCGGAGTGTGATGTCGTCACAGATGTGATGTACTTGTGCGCGGAGCTTGATGTGTTGATTGCTTCCTAGAAATGCAGCTTCTCGCGCTTGAGACGCGAAGAGCGAGCGGAGCACGGCCCGGAACCTTAACTTCTGACAAAACCCATGTATCACGATAGAAAGTCATTCACAGATGCAAAGGTGAATCCTTGAGCATAGCATTATTGAAGCTACTCGTCGAAAGACTCGAGCTGTCACTGTATTGTCAGGACGCCGCAGTCGTCACTGTGGCATGTTGGAAAAATTGCCAGGCATCGTGTAGTACTCCCCCACTTCCCTTTCCACGTACCAGAGGTATCAGCACCACTACTCATACATGTACTGTATCAGCCCCGATCGTGAACAGCGGGCATTAAATCGACAGTGATCTCCGGGCTATACTCAGTTTATGGCACTGCGGGGCGTGCTGGCTCGTGTACCTTGCTGTATCAGAGTGAGATCACGGCGGGCTGTCAACCGGGTCTCGATACCTATAACTCGTTATCGAACCATTGAGATGATTGAGACTTGGAAAGTATTTGCAGTTCGAAGCTGTCATCATCAACATTAGCTACCACCAAAGGCCCACAAGAAAGCTCCAAGGCCAATCCCGCACAAGATAGGTATCGTCAAATTATCGTCCAAATCCCAAAGATCGATCGCTTCGCTGGCGCTTGCAACAACTCCAGATGCCAGGGAGACTACGCCCAGCGCAGTAGTTCCCTCAACACTCGCGTGTTCTTTCGTCAAGCCAAAGGAGTCGCGGAGGTACAGAGGCAGTGTCAAGGATCCATCGAACGCGAAGCTGTTGACTCCGGTGTTCAGCTCCTTGGGTGTGTGTGGCGCGACCAAGCCCCAGAACAGCACGGCACTTCCAACGCCAAATGTGAACGCCGCCAGGGATCCAGCCAAGCTCTTACCTCGTCGAATCCTTGGTGTGTACTTTCCCCATAATCTTCCAAACGTGCTTGCAGCTGTATCGCACCACGATAGCAGCAAAACGCTCATCACCGCCACGTCCTTCTTGCAGAAGTACATAGCTGCCCACAGTCCGGCCACGTAGCTGATGACGCCATTGAACTGGTCGTGTGCCTCGCTCTCTCGCATGAAAGACCCAAGCACCCGAATGTAGAATCGATTGAATTCTGGCCATCGAAAGCGGATCAGGTCCGCTGATAGAATGGGGATCAGGATGCCCAGCAGTACCGGGTGTATCTGGTTCGTCTGCGCTCCTGCAGAGTACAACCACAAAGTCATAAAGCCGATGCTGACGTGGAGCACTTTGCGAGGTACTTCGTGTTTGTGAACGAACGCTCGCCATTCTCGATGTATGGGGATCAAGCCCAGCGGACTAGGACTGCGGCTGAGGTTTCGCCAATACGCTGAGCCAAAGCCTTTGGGATATGCAGCTGCGGGTGACAGGAAACCGTTCGTATCGTCGCCTTTCGGTGCTCCATTCGTGACTTTCAAATCGCCCGTCTTCCTCCTAGTTGGCTTAGTAGTACTGTCGGATTTGGTTGCAGTCGCTCTCCCACTTGGAGAGACGTCACCATTCATCGTCATCCTCAGATCTCGTGGCGCCCGTCGCCCAAGATGTGGACTTCGACTCCTACTTCTTGCTCGTGCCAGATCTGGGTCCTCTTCGTGATCGACTGCATGCTCTTGTATCGGGTCTACCGAGCTCTTTCGTTGTGCCTGAGAGCGGGTCGTAGTTGCAAAGTAGCCATCTTTCCCGCTCTGCTCCGATGGCGTAGGTGAGGGTGAGATGACGCGAGGAGTGTTGGGGACTTGATATTGTGACATATTTTGTCGCGTGTTCCGTGCGCTGGAGCGCGGCGATCACGGAGCTGACGGAAGCTGCTAGATAGTGGAGATGGTCGCAGCGATAGCCCAGCTAATGATGGATCATTGTGGTGAGTGTTCGTGATGGTGCATCGCCCACGAGCTTGGCTGGTGTGTTAAACTTGTCAGGTGTGGCTGTGAGTTGTGGAAACAAGATATCGCATCGATGACATAGTGTCGCTAGCTCTCCTATCTTGATTGCAAACCGTGCACCTTATTCGTCTTCACATTATCGCGCACAGGACTGTTGAAGGACAAGATCTGTGTATCGAGCGCAACTTCCCTACATTCCTTTCCAACCTGTCAGTCTTCCAACCTGTCACTTCGAGAAACCACTGTCACATGCGAAGCGATCGGAGAACATCGGCCCGGAACATAAGCTAGACCCAAAACGTGACCCCTACCCAATTCTATCATCAATGTTGCCAGCCATCGCACAGATCGTGCAAGCGATCAACGAGTCGCATGAAGCATGAACAGTCGATCATATCGACAGAGCTTGTTACATCTGCACTTGTTTGAGCATAACACCACGGCGTGACTGAGTGCTATTCGAACGCCCCTACCGACACATTAAAGGCTGCTACGTAATCTCAGCTAAATTCTCGACAATGCCTTTCGACGTCACTAAATGTGCACGACCAAACATCTTGGCCCTAGAGCCATACCGATGTGCAAGAGAGTAAGATCGAAGAATGCGTTGGCGGACTTATCCCTGACAACTCCCCAGTGACTACAAGGACGACGGCACGAACATCCTACTTGATGCCAACGAAAATGCCTACGGCCCCGGACTTGCACTGGGCGAGGATGGCAAACTTGCCAATGGCCATCCATCGAATGTCGAGATCGATCTCCTTGGCCTCAATCGCTATCCTGATCCGTATGTCCAACAACAGTAGCAAATGATGACTCATTCATACTCATTTTCAATCCAGACACCAGCACGAATTGAAGCAGATGCTGTGCAATCTCCGCAACACCTACGCCCACACCAAGAAGAACATCACGCCAGATGACCTCTTCATTGGAGTTGGCAGTGATGAAGCCATCGATGCGCTTCTACGAGCTTTCTGCACACCAGGCAAGGACAAGATCCTAACATGCCCTCCTACCTACGGCATGTACTCTGTCTCAGCTCACGTCAACGATGTCGGCATAGTTAAGGTACCATTGGATGTCGACAACGATTTCCGAGCGCAGCCTGACAAGATCAATGAAGCCTTGGCGGCCGATCCATCTATCAAGATGGTCTACCTATGCAGTCCAGGCAACCCCACAGGCAGTCTGGTGAGGAAGGAGGATGTGCAAGTCGTTCTAGAGCACCCAACATGGAATGGCCTGGTCGTCCTTGACGAAGCTTATATCGACTTTGCGCCCGAAGGGTCTTCACTAGCAGAGTGGGTAGCGGAGTGGCCAAACTTGGTCGTTATGCAGACACTCTCGAAAGCCTTTGGTCTTGCTGGCATTCGACTCGGCGTAGCGTTCACGAGTCCTGAGGTTGCAAGATTGCTTAATAGCTTGAAGGCGCCATACAACATTTCCAATCCGACATCTCAGCTTGCGATGCAGGCTTTGCGGCAGCAGAACTTGCAGGTCATGCACAAGAATTGTGAGCAGATCCTTCGACAACGAGAAAGGCTATTGCGGGAGATGCCGAAGATCGCTGGAGTGGGCAAGTTTTTGGGCGGTACAGCGAGCAACTTTCTGCTGGTTGAGATGATGGATATGCGAGGCAAACCAAGTAACGAAGTTGCACTGCAAGTCTACGAGAGGCTGGCGGAGAAGCGAGGTGTAGTCGTCCGGTTCAGAGGCAAGGAGCCTGGTTGTCTAGGCTGTCTGAGAGTCACAGTCGGTACGGAGGCCGAAGTGACACGCTTCCTGAAAGAGCTCAAGAGCGTGATCGAAGACGTCCACACCGGCCGCGTCAGCGCAGACTCCAAATTCCGTGAAGAGCAAAAGGAGAAAGACGCAAATGGCATAATCGCATAATGCTCGAAGATATAGAGCGACAGGCATGTACACACCACACCTCTACCTCCCATTCTCCGCCCAATACCTATCCAAATGCCCCTGCCTCACCTCAAAAGCCCAATGGTGACAAGTCTGATGCATAACCGGACTGACCTGAGCCGTCTCCTCATCCTCCCCATCGTCAAACACACTCCTCACGCCCATCTGCATGTACTTCTTCAACAACATTCTCCTCCACCTTCCCGTCTCTCCAACGCACTTCTTCCACCGGCTAGCCTGCCTGGCATCATCTCCACACCTCCTTCCCCTATAAAAGCGGGTATACCACTGGAACCAGCCCCTCACGTCATGCTCGTGACTAATCCAGCCCGCAGCTTCCCATTCTTCTATGCTCTGACCGCAGCTTACTTTGAACTTATTGACCTCGGGGTCATATTCCGGACTCGTCAAAAACTTTTCAACTTTCAACTCATTAATCCACTCTTCCGGCAGGTCCTTCCAATCTCCCTCCACCACAATCCCCAACTTCCTACTCCTCAGAGGACGCCAATAACTCCCTCCAAAACACCCCTCTCTCAACATCTCCTCTGGGCTCTTGTTCGGCTGGAACTCCTCAAAATCCTCGAAATGCAAAGTCCCATCCTCATCCCTCGTCGGTGCCGGCGCAGTGCTCTCCCAAATCGTCCACCCCGCCTGGATCTCTTCGACATTCTTTACAGGAACCATCGCCTCCTCAGTCTCTGCTTCATCCTCATCCTTCATAACGCCTTTACCTTTCCCGCGCTTTCCTTTCTTGGCCGCAGATTGAGGAAGCGCGATAGGTCTCGTGATTTCATCTTCATTGTAGCTTTTCAGGGGCACAGCAGCGATACGAGCGGAAGTCCTCGAGGGCGGCATTGGTGAGATTCGCCGCTTCTTGGCTGGACATTTTTCATCCTGATTCCGGACTTCTCGCGGGATCACAGGCTTGATGTCGAGCTCGGCGAGGAGAGCTTGGTTCTTTCTGATTTTGGCCTGGCGGGAGAGCTCGTAGTCATTCATCTTTGGTATGCTGTGTAAAGTGAGAGAGGTAAGAGTGGGAAGGCGGTTCACGTGTTGGAAGACGCGAGGTGATGACGTAGCGCGGCTGCGTCGCGTGGCTGCGTGGGTCAGTGCATTATTGTCGTAAGACGAGAAGAGATGATACATGATAGACAAGCCATTACAGCCTATGAGAGCCTAGAGAGCTATGGAAGACAGTAAGATCACATTCCAGCCATTACTCCGTGCGCCCCTCCAAAACCTCCCATATCCGTGTCGTTACCATGTCAGCGCCTCACGATGGGAAGGTGCTCAGCCGTGTCGTTTCTTTGTAGTCTTTCCAATCTTTTCCATTTGAGCGTGAGTCATGCCTCCGCAGCCTTTTGAGCAGTCGAATCAGTACATCTCCTTACTTCGAGGCGACAGTCTCCTGGTCTGATGCATCGAGGATGTCGTACTCCTCGTCGGTCAAGAATCCATCATCCTCGCTGTCGTCGCCGTTGGCACTGAGAACCTCGAGCTCCTCGTCAAGGTCAACGAAGTCGTCGTCAGCGGCGCACGGCGAAGAGATGGGGATAGAGACCGGCGCAGTGGCCGGCGTAGCCGAGCGCTCAACCTCACCATCTTCGTTCTCCACGTAGGCAGCCTTGCCCTTACTTGAGCTGCTGTTAGCCGACTGATAGGTGCTACTAGCAGGGCTCTCCTTCTCAAGCTTGGGGAAGACCATCTGGCTGCCCTCCAGTTCTTCAGCCTTCTCCTCCTCGTCAGCCTTGGCAAACTGCTCGATGATGTTCTGTACCTTGTCGCTCTCGTCAATGCTCTTCTTCTCAGCAGCAGCCATCTTGAGCTGCTGGAAGTCCTCGGTCATCTTCTCACGCTCCTCACGCGTCTTGATGATGTTGGCCTTAATGTGGGCAACACGCTGCTTGAGAGCCTCGCGGCGCTCCTTCTCATTCGAGGGCTCGGCAATTCGATGACCCGTGCATGGGTTGACGTATTGTGGCCAGCTAGGCATGTCTTGGCGGTTGATAGCTTGAGCGTGGAGCTGGTCACGCTGGGCGACCATCTGCTCGCGGCGCTGCTTCTGCTGTTCGCGCATGGCGGCAAGACGGGCAGACAGACCCACGCTATCGTAGGCAGGTGGTTGCTCGGCTGGAATGCTCTGCGCTTGCTGAGCACCAAGGAAGCGTGCGGTCTGCTCACGAGCAGCTTGTTGCTGAGCACGAGCCATCTGCATTTGTTGAATCCTCATGCGCTGCATGGCGATCTGCTGCTCCTGGAAGAAAGTCGCAGTCGGGTTTGACGCCTTCTGCTCCGCCTTCTTGACTTCAATGTCACACCACAGACGGTGACCAAATGGAGTGCCATCGTCAGCCTTCAGACGCCAGTAGCTAATGCTCTTGCCTTCGCGGACAGGAGCCTTGAGGATGACCTTGAAAGCGACCTCCTCACCGACCTGGACATCACGACCAACGACGTTGCTCTCGGTGGCATCGGCAATGGCAGTCACGGAAGCAGGGTGGCTGTTGTCGACATTGAGCATGTTGTCGCCCCCGACGTAGCGCACGCTGCAGCCGGCTGGCCACACGTATGGACCTGGGTTCTTCAGCGTCCAGATCTGGGTGAAGCGAGCCTCTGGCTCGACAGCCATGCCGTCTGGGATGCTGTCACGCACAAAGTGTGCGTTGAGCAGAGTAGACAGGACAGCGGCAGGCTCTGCCTTCTCCTCGCAGGCCCTGGTTGTGATTGGAATTGGCAAAGTCTCCTTCTTGACCTCTGTTGGCTGGAAGTCAGCAACAGTCTGCACTTGGGTGGCTGCGTTGGCCTGCTGGACTGGAGTCGTCTCGGTACCAGTGCTGGAGACTGGGGATCCACGGCGATCACCCATAACACGAACGTTGCCGCGAAGATCCTCGTTTTCGGTGGACACGTTGACGTTGCGGACAGGAGTCTTCAGCTTGATCAGTGGGTGAGTGCGGTTGTGGTGGCAGTTTGGCAGAGCTTCGCAGGAAGCGCAGAAGTCAGTGTCATGGCAGATAGTGCACTTGTAGCGCACGCCGGAGATGTAGGATTGGTCGGCCTTCTTGCTGCACAACGGACCATCGCAGTAGATGCCGAAGTGGCGGACAGCGGACTGGGCCTGGTCGGCGATTGGCTCGTAGAGAGCAGCGAATCGGTGACGCGGGTGATTGTGTCTGGCGTCCTTGACACAGTCGTTGCAGTAATCCCAATCTGGGCAGTTCAGGCACTTGTGTCGGATGCCGTAGATTTTCTTGTCACAGCCATCGCAGATGGCATTATGCCGAACATTGCGACCAGCAGCGAGCTTGGTCCCGGCGGCAAGTGGCAGGATGGTCTCAGCTGTGGACGGCTCGAAGCCGTGTGCTGGGTGGTGGCCGTGCTTATCCGAAGTGTGGCACTTGATGCACAAGTCAAAGTCATCGCACGTGGTGCAAGTGACGAACTCACGCTCTGGGAGGACAACCACACAGCTGTTACAGGTGCGTGTTGGAGTGCGTGTGTCTTCAGCCAGCGTCTTGGTCCCCTCGGTGAAGGCACCTGGAATGTCCTTCTCGGTTGGCTCCTGCTTGATGAAGGCTGGCATAACCTTGGCCTTGCGAGGTTGAATCCTCTCGGTGGTGCTGCTAATCACCTTGCCATTCTGGATGTAACGCTTCACGAGCCAGTGACCCTCACCTGGGCACAGCTTGCCGCCTGAAACACACTCCTCGCACAGATCGTAGTCACCTCCATCGCAAATGCTGCAGTGGAAATGCTCGTTGGCCATAGCCTTGTCACACTCATTGCAGTACACGGACCAGGCGTGTGAGTGGGCAGCTGTGAGGCCGGATGGCTCGCGTGGGCGGAAGGCAAGAGCTGGCTGTTGCTGCATGGCAACAGTGGCGCGGCTATTCAACAGACTCGAGCGGTCGGCATTAAAGGGACGTGGCACTGGTGCTTCGTCGTTGACCAGTGTTTGCTGTGAAGCACGGGACTCCTTGAACTGAAAGATTCCGCTCCCGATGGAGCGCTGATCGAGGGCCGTGGAGTCACGGATCGGGTTCTGGAAGTAGAATGAGCCACCGCACTGTGTACCAGGTATGTAGTCACGCACCATTTCTGGCATCTTCGGCAGTGGCTTCTCCTCTTCTTGCACGGTGGGAATGTTGACAGGAGACACTGTGGCCTTGAGACGCAGCTTCAGCTTGGCCTTTGCGGCGCGAATGAGGGTCTTGAAGACCTGTGGGTTGCTCTCGTCGAGGGTGATGTAGCCGGCGGCGGAGTCGGAATAGCGTTCAAGGACGACGGTCTGTTCGGGCTTGATGTCAAGGACCTGACGGAGCTGCACGTGCAAGGTCAGTATTGCCATGTAATGAGTCGGGAATGACCCCGCAGCACATGCTGCTTGCACCTTGTGTGAGGAGCGTTGGATGACTCTCAAACAGTGAGGCAACGAGGGTCGCGTAAGCTTCACGTACCTTACTGGGCAGGGTGTTGGCACCAAGGTCACGTAACGGCAGCTTGAGTTTCTTCAGCTGCTCGTTGACGGAGATCTTAATGGTTATGAGCGTGTCTGGCGAAGGGGTACCGCCCGCCGAGTGTGGTGTCGCCATGCTGTGCAGTGCGAGCTGTGTCTCGATCGGAGGTCGTGTCGCTGTGGTCTGGCGGTGGAAGGCTGAACGATGACGTGCTGTTCGGCGGCTCTCGCGGCGAGGCTGAGCGCGGCCGGCAGTCGGTCGAGGGTGGTGCTGTGCGATCAGATTGGGAAGTGATGAAGGACGGTCTCGTGGTGATGGCCGAGGTGATGGTGCTGTTGGGTTAGGTGAGGAGTAGATAAGGTCAAGGTAAAGGTCGAGCAGGCTGCAGGCAGCTGACGTCGGACCTTGAGAGCGAAGCTTGGGGTAGTGCTAAAGTGGGTCCGGTGAGCCGTGTGGCGGACAGTCGATAACGTGATCAAAACCAACTCCTCTCGCTCACCACTTGCAAATGGCCAGCGCTTGTCAATGTGGCGATCGAGGCTCGAGAAGAGGCAAAAGTACCACGCACACCGGTCTGCCTGGTGGACGAGACTTTCCTCCACGATCACGGCTTTGTAACACCGGCTGGTCCCGAATCGTGATAGGAGCGCCTGCCGAAGTCCTTACACGAGCAAACAATACACCATCAGCGCCGGATCCGCGCCCACGAGCCTTCGAAACGGCATATGTTGGATTCCGCAACGGCCGTTGTGAGATGGCCTGATAGCTTGCAGCCAAGGCAATCAGGGTAACGCTGAGGCCAAGCTCCTAGTCCCGTGGCAGCAGCGGCACGGCGAGAACATGTTGAGACTACGAGGTTATGCCAGTCGAAACGAGCAGCGCGATCTGTCGGCGTGCATACTTTGCTTCGGCGCAAGTGAAAGGTCAGGATAGCGGTTCCGCTTGGCTTTACTGATATATTGATGAAGGAGCACGCAAAACTCACGATTCAAGGACGCCATAGAAATTCATCTCGATGTGCAGATACCGGCACATCTTGATCGAGAATGACGCGGTCTGTAGTATCAGATGCCGTCGAGATCGTTTGACTACCATCGCCTACTAGCCTTTGTGATACTGTCTGGGCTGCATGAAGACACGAAGTAACATTGGAGCATGTATCAAAGACTGACCCATGCTCATGTGCGACAGTCTCGAGAGGGCGGTTGTGAAGTATATCATGGCGAGCTCTTGCGGAATCGGCGTTCTGTGTTGGTCTTCCCTACAACATAAGCAGGAGTTGCATCGCTGGAAGCGGCCTCTCCCAAGAAATATCGCATCGATCGCACCAACGCTGCAAATCATATGATGCGAGCGTGGCTCCGAGATCCTGGCGGAGCAACCTCCTGCGACCCTTCTGCCCGGTTTAGTCGCCACTCACGACAACACGCGCTTCTTCGCCAATAGTAATTGACCACATACAGGCTTCAACGCGCTGTAAACGATGAGAGAGAGCCTTGCAGACGGGCAAAAGGCCGCCCTCAGATCGCTTCGCAATGGACAAGAGACAGCCTCAGAAGTCTTTTTCGACGAATGACGTCGGGCATGCCGTCGTCAATGGCAACCAGGAGCACATTCTCATCAGCGTGTACAGCGATATTTCACGCATCAACCACTCTTGCCGCCCAAACGCATACCTCTCCTGGGACCCCGACCGTGGTGTTGGCACGGTACCTGCACCTACGAAGTTAGATGTGGGTCAAGAGATATTTTTTCACTATATCGAGTGTCCACAGGAATGTGTACAAAAGGGCAAAGACCGACGAACGGAACTGAAAGCCCACTGGGATTTCGACTACACTTGTCTCGTATGTAAACAAGCGCCGCTCGACCCTGACGACGGTGGCGATGACGCTGTCCGCATCGAAGCGCTTAGCCTCTGCGACAAGATCTGAGGGCAGCATAGAAATCCGACTCCAGCTTGTCAAGGTCATGAAGAGACGTATCCAATCATCGAAGAAGTAAACAAGTCCAACGAGTTGATGGACAAATTGAAGCTGCAGGATATGACTTTGGCAGAAAGCCACTCCGTCTTGACAGAGAAATCAGCTCTGCCTCTATGAATATGCGCTGGTGCATTCTGAAGGCCAAAGATCTGAAACAGAAGAGAAGGCTCACTGTGGATTGTACGAAGATCAGAAGGGCTCACCGAGACCTCACTTAGATGAGGCGCTTCTTGCTGCCAGTCGAGCATGGGAGATTCGTGTCTGCTGGCGCGGACGAGATCATCCAGACGCGCGCAAGGCGCGCGATCTTGTCGAGGAAATAATTCTCAAAGGTGCGTCCCTCAATGATTAACTGGTATAATTGTGCGGGCACGGGTTGACGTTCGTGACCACCTGAATCATGCGATTGAGTTCCCGTCTTTCCTTCCATTTTTCAGCACCTTCTACGTCGCCTCGCTTACCACTTCCTGTTGAACGGCCCTCGTGATTGCACATCTCCAAGGTCCTACTATACTGTCGAGAGCATGCACTTGCCGGTACCTTTGGGCACCGCTGCCGGTCGAAATACCCAGAGTCTTGAGCTGGAATCACTTTGCATCCGTCCTCCTTCATCTATCTCCTGTCTTTGGTCTGTTTTCCGTAACCCAGCACTCCCGCACGATACGATGTTGACCTGCCCACCCTCTCGCATCAATCTGACAGCGGCGGACCTCTCCGACTTCGAACAACGCTGGACAGCAAGACGACCGGCACGACCTACACGACCACTGCCAGCTAGCGCTCGACTTTCTACTGGCGCTGCTCATCTGACAAAGCTGGGCTACGTCCCTGCGAGTGCAAACTTCGGCCGCAAGAGAGCAGAATCGTGTTCCTCGCAGGCGACCATTTGCACTGCCGCGGACGACGAGGCCATCCATAGCGGCGACGACACCACACCATTGGCTGGTCCTTCACGGCCAATTTCGCTAATTGAGAGAGCTCCAACTCGAACAGACCACGCCGTTAGACGTGACACAGTCTCCATCTCCGACTCTGTTGAGGCCACCAGATCCCCACGCTGGTCACCACAGAGACCACCTACACATTTCGCGATACACGAAGAACCAGTACTCGGGCAAGCAGAGAAGGAAGCTAGACGAGTACGCAACCCTCAAATCTTCAGGAGAGCTGCACTCGATACCGTTCTTCAACACCTAGTGACCGCTGCACCAGAGCTCGTCCGCTCCACGGATGAAGCATGCGATACTGCAGATGAGCGACCAGAGGTTGACTCCTCGCTCAACCCGTCACTAGACCCAGGAGCACCAGTCTTTGTGCCCAGGACCAGATTTGGAACAGTAGCCAACCACTCAGTAGACAATGGCCATGTTGGCATCCGGCCTGATGGCGTCAACACAAACAACGCTAACGCCCAAGCTGCGCATCTACGTGTACGGTCGTCATTCGAGCGCAATTCTCAAATGTCTTCGTACGGCTCAGACCAGACTCATGCTGCATCTAGCAGATTGAACACTATTCCTCCAGCACGTGTGCTCCAAGCACGTCGAAGGAGTCAAACCCATGACCAGAATGCTGCGGTCCGCAGGATGATACTGGATCTGGATCGGTATCCTGCCGGGCCTGCCCTGCCTGCTGGTGTCGGTACCAATGCCCGTCGCAGTAGTGCCACTCACAGACGTGTCGTGCTGCCACGTCGACGAAGCTCACGTGCGCATCTGGTGGAGTTCGAACGGTCCCGCAGGGCACAAATGGGGACAGGCCCAGCCACACCAGCACAGGGCGGCCAGTCGCACGGACCTGATCAAGAAAGGCTTCGCCCAATTTCACCAGCTCCATCTTCAAGCAGTCGATCTACGCCAAACATGCTGTTGCAGGGCATATCGGTGCCCGTAGTCCACCCTCGGTGCAGTTCTTTCTCGTGGAACAGGACTGCAATCCCAGAGGAGACTCAATCATCCAACAGACCCATTGGGCTCTCATTCTCACGTCGAGTATTTGAGGATGATTATCTCAACCGCAATTCTCCACTCGAGGAGCTGGCAAAGCAATTGAGCCACCTTGTAGCCCGTCCAAGGTCTGTTGGCCGATCACTTGAGCGACCACCCAGCACCCATCGGCCATCCCTGTTGAATTGCGATCCTTTCAGACTCGACTCCCCAGAGCGCTCCAGTGACAGATCGCCGATCGTCGGATCGCCTCCACGTCAGGGAACAACCAGTTCTCATGGACACTCGGTGAGCCGTGGTGCGGTAAAACAAGCGATTGAGAAGTACCAAAGAGCACACGAGGCGCTCTTGACACAGAGCTCTTCACCCGGACAGACGGCAGCTGGGTCAGGAGACACCACCGTCCATGGGTTACAAACACAAAGCAGCCTGCTCTCAGCCTTTGAGGATCCAGTCGCTTTCGCGCTCCCACTGCCCCCGGAGACAGTTCCCCTTTCTCCGGCTTCTACGCCACTACCATCCTCACCTGGCTCCCCAAGATCTGCATACATGCCGAGCACGCCACCGGTCCACTCACCAACAACAAGTCCCCACCACAGCTCTGCCAGCCGTTCCTCTATCGCACGCTCAAGCATCAACAGAATCCCACAAAGTCTCGACGCCGCAGTAACTCGCAAAGTCACGATCTACAACGACGACAGATCTCCCTCTATGCAACCCCAAACACCCGCAGACGTCACCAGAAAAGGACGTCGCTTCCATCCTCGTTCAGACGTGGTGCCCATGCATCAGTCTACTACGACAGCTTCGATTGAGACTCCTTCTCATGCGGCTATCGAGCGTAGCTCCTATCGCAATACTTACCCCACGAATACGCCTTCTCACCATGATACAGCGCAGTATGATAACAGTGGACTTACGCCTGCTCGTCAGCCACCGACAGTGTCTGCACAGGAGACTAGTGTCGTCGAGCACCGCCGTCGGGAGCTCAGTGAGAACGAAATGGAGCCTCATTTGGGCGGGCTAGAGCAGGATCGACGTACTTGGATCAGTCGGCAGGAAGACGGGACTTTGGATGTTACGCCGCCGAGGGAGGGGAGGTACGAGAGGTACTTGTCTTGAACATCGTCTTCGAAGCTTGTGATGGATTGCCTTACAATGTTGGCATACTGGTAGTATGGGATTGGATGAACAGCATGACAGCTAGCAATAGTGCGACAGCATGGATATGTGAATGCGCATGATATGTATACACTGTTCGACAGGCCACGTTGATCATTCACATTACTGTATTCAAGTACGATTCTTCTCCGGATGGTGGGATACAGAATGAAGCAGCCTGTTCTGTCAGATACCTGTATAGCAGCAATTCGGAAGCGTTGTGTCGTGTCAGCAATTTCCAATGTTCATATCATTACGCCGGACAAGCTCATTGTCAACGTTTGCTGGATGGGGACGCCCAGACTCTGTTCAACACAATCGAATCATCGCTCAACCATTCTGCTCCAGCCTCGTCTCTCAACATCGCATTCGAAGGCAAGCTCACTAGAAGTACCTCCTTGATCTCTTCGACGGTGGCGGAGGCCAATACGGTCGTGATTCACGTATCGCAGGTGAATGCCAGCCGGTACCTCGCTGAACCAACTCGAAGATATCCAGAATCTCCGACTTAGTGAGCTTGCCAACCTCTCCCTGTAGCGTCTGATCACTCTGAACCTTCTTTTTGATGTAAGCGGCGATGTTTTCCTCCAGCTCTCTAAAGGTCTTCTCGGACCATGAGTCGGCGTGTGGACGACTGCTCACTCTATACTGCATACCGGAGTCTTTGTGAAAACAAGTGAGGGTAAGGTGAAACATGTTGCCAAGCCCAGGTTTCATGAGCCCGGAGAAGACTATGGAATCGGTCAAGTGCGCATCATCACCCCAGTGGTTCAACCAGGCAATTGAGCGTTCCACATTGCGATAGCAGTGGAGGCTGAGCTGGACCTCGCGATTACGGTAGAATACTGCGAGCGCTTCTTTGCGAGTTTGCTTGGAGAGCTGCGCTATGGTGGCAATGTGAGTTGTGTCTGGGGTGTTGCGAATGGAAGCGGTGTCGATCGGTGGAAACGGGGCTGATGCGTAGTAGTAGACTTGTTCTCTCAACTCTGCCGGAAGGTCCAACAAGCGGAAGACATGGCAATCGATCTTCTCCTGAGTTTGAGTTGCCATATTTGTGGCTTTTGTATCTGTCGGCGATGTTGAGACAGGCGCCATGCTGGGCTCTTATAAGGTGATATATCGTCCAGATGAGGCGGTGTTTGCCGCTAACGCGCAGGCAGCACCAGCTAGTTCAGGCTACGTTCCTTCTTGCCAGTGCTTTCCTTTGGGAGAAAACGTGGCTGGTACCGTTGGCCAATTCGCGCTGACACTATGCAGATCTTTGCACATTCTATGGTGTCGTTGTGCCGTGGAGTTAGGATGGAAGTGAAAGTGAAGTAAGATCAACATACGAAGAACTTGGTTTAGCGTGAATGATTAGCGGAGCTAGCCGCTTCTATCCATAAATTAACAAACAATACCTATTGACTTTATACTTTTACTGTATACTTAATATTGCTCTAAATGGGCTATAATCGATACTCTATAGTATCTAATAGTATATTACTAATACTTTATTATATCTAAGAGAAATAGATAAAAAAGTATATTTAAACGTATAAATCTACTCTACCTTTTCTAAAGCTACCTACCTCAGAAAATATAGTCTCTTAAGTATAGGAGCTAG